>JAAAKG020029459.1:0-19706 GCA_010014905.2 Druon quercuslanigerum
TTCCGCGGTCTGCCTCTGGGCACGCTGCCATTTACTTTACCTTGATATACCTGTTTCGTTAGTCGTCCATCCTTCATGAGTTTTTTTATTTTTCTCGGAAACGGTACAGGTTATCATAAATGAGTAAAGAAATTTTCTGTAAAACTTTTTTAACTGTGCAAACTATTTTCGTAACATTTTTTCGTATCTGTTGATGTAAGCAAGAAAAGTACGAAAACTCGATTTTATGGAAAAAGTTCTCCTAGCTGCAAAAGTTATTTAGCCCGCATCAAACTACAAAATATTGTTCTTATGATAGTACATATTTTAAAAAACTGACAAAAAATGTGTGTTTTTTTGTTGTTGTTGAGAAAATCGACTTTTAGTATTTTCATAAAAAACGCTACCGTTTTGTTAATTTTGAACATTTTCTAACTTTTCTCGGGGATTTTGAAATAAGACGATAAACTCTAACAGAATAAAAAAAGAAATGTTAATATCTCTATTTGGTCAAAAGTTATATAACTTTAAAGAAAATATTTGGGGTTTTTTTAAACATGAAGCAAAAAATTAAAATACGCATAACTTCGTCAAACATTTTATTTTGACTAATCGCAAAAATACGTATCGCCTAATTTCCTGTAACAACATATTTTGTTCTCGAGAGATTCTGTGACAAAATGTGTAGAACCCGCCTGATTTGAAATGGATTCGGTCAATATTTTTTTTTACTTCGTGGGTATCGCACTTAAATTTATACGTATAAGAAATCATATGAAATACTTTCTAGATTCGATGAAAATATAAAAATCGAAATGCTTACAAAGCTCCAAAATATTTTCAAATCATTGTTTCGAATTGGATTTTCTGAAATTTTAAAAACAAAAAGTAATTATAGAAGCATTATTGATTATTCTATTTTGGACACTTCGTATTTGATGCTTTAAAAAACATTAAAAATTAGAAAGTATTTAGAATTAAAATTTCTTAATTGAACTTTGTTTAAAAGAACCTTTGGGAATTTTTGAAAGTTACAATTAATCAAAATTTTTAAATTTAAATTCGTATTAAATTTTTTTAAACTGTAAAAGAGGTTGCATTTTAAGGAAGTTTGCAGCCAAAATAGAAACAAAATTCATTTAGTTTAGCAGCTTTCTCACCATTAAAAATATTACTCATTCCAAATTTGGTCTATTTTTATTTTCCTAACAAATTGCTTCTATCCAAATAAATATTTAATTTGTACAGTAAATGTTTTATGAGACTGTCATTTTATTTTTAGCAGCCTTAAGTCTAAAAAATAATTTCGATTTTATGCTCATAAATTAGATGGAACTAAATTTCGCATAGTCTTTTGTCTGAAAGTAAATTTATTTTATTTCTATAGTGATGCCTTTTCTCTAATACATTTTTTAATTTACTCAAATTACCTTTTGTCTTTAGAAATCGATTTAATTCCGGCGATCGCGACTTTTTTATGTTGTCTCTTCGTGAGATTGGAGATTGGCATTGTGATTGGCATTGGCATAAATCTTCTATTCCTGCTTTACGCTTCGGCCAGACCTTCTCTTCGTGTTAGCAAGGCTACAGTAAGGCAATTTTCACGTCCTGTTGCTAAATAAATTATAAAAATAAAAAGACAAAAGCAATAATTAATCAATTTTTAATAGAGTAACAGCGGATGTGAGTACCTCGTCGTTACTCCAGATAGAAGTCTCGCATTTCCGAGTGTGGAGTACGTCCGGGCTGTCATCAGCAAACAAGGAACCAAACAGGGAATTTCTGTTCCAGTTGTCGTCGACTCCACCCACATTCAGGCTGCTGATTTTACCGCAGCGAAGGTAATTAAATCGAAGAAATCATTTATAAAACATAATTTTGTGAAAGAAAATATGCAGAATTTAAAATTTAAAATAACTTGTAACAAACTCTCTCTTCAACAGGGAATCAAGAGTCTGATCGAAGATTTTGCCAGGAGGGGCCAACCCCTTATCTTCTATAATTTGAAACCAAGTGTTTTTGAGATTTTCAGAGGTGTGAATCCCTTAGAACTTAGGTGCTGCTACAGTGAAGTCGAACTAAATGATTACCTTAAAAGTAAGTCTTTCAAATTTTCCAGTAATTGCTAAAATAATAAAATAATTGTTAATGAATTTTATTTTTTATTCATATACTAATTGTTATGTACAGAATATTTCAAAGTCTTCTTTTAGATATTCAATTTACAAATTGTTTTCAGCGTTTTCGAATCTCTCAAATAATGGAACGAGGCATTGAAGGGAAGTATCCAGGCAGAAGAAACTTTGAAAAAATCAGTATTACATCAGCAAAATCGTGATTTAAAACGTACAAGCTGATTTATAACATCTAGTTCTAATTATAACAGAAGTATAGATATTAAATTAGAAATCGACATAATGTAATAATTTAAGTGACGCGTGTAAATATCCTACGCAAATTGTGTAAAATATAGAAAGTATTTTAGCTTAAAGATACATAATTCATCACATGTAAAATGCAAGCATAATTATCGAATCACCATGCGTTGGTGTTCAATCTAAAAACTGAAGTATATCTTTTCGTTCGACTAAGGAAGACTTATTTTATTTCCAGTTGTCTGGCACCAAAGTTTGGCTTCGCTATGTAGAAAGTAGCATTTCCTTTGTACCTAAAAGAATTTTATTGTAAATAAAAATGTATTTGAGTAAAGATTCCATTTTATTTAGTTGAATAACTATATAAAAATTAAATTATTTATTTTGTAATGCCTCTTAAGATCTTCACTCAGACTCAAATTTCGGCAAAGAGTAGTCTTATTGGATGGCAGTTCATAGATAAACAATGTTGTTATTAACCCACTAGCTGCTGGCGGTACCGTATGATACCACGCGTTTGATCTCTTTTGAAATAGTCAATTCAGTAAAGTTTTAATTACTTAATTGAATTATTAGTTATTTAAGTAACTAGTTAAATTAGTAAATTAGCTCATTAGTTTAGGTTACAAAGTATATAAAGTAACTGAAAGATCAAAACTGAGTTGAAAATCCGCAACAGAAAAAAATCCGCAGCTGATGGGTTAAGAAAAATATTTACCGGGGAAGGGGTGAAATTTTCAAAATTCAAAATTTCAAACATCAAATTGTACACTTTTTGTATGGGACATAAATGCCCCTGTTTTATTGTAATAATAAGTGGATGCATTTTATACTTCTAATATTTTTAAACTCTCCAATTTCTAAAAATTCGAAATCGTTTAAAAATTGTAGTTTGAATATATTGAATTAAAAATCGTACAATAATGTAATAAGGCACCCTTGGGTATTATTGTAATGAATATTTAACCACTATTTATCAGATTCGATTTGTTTGAAAAAACTTACGTTTTTTTAATTTGCTTGATCACTGTTTCGACGGCATCTTTTCTCAAAAGAGTCACAGTACAGCCACCAAATCCGGCACCTGTTAAACGACTTCCAACGACACCATCGACTTTTCTCGCTGCAGAAACAAGAGTATCAAGTTCCTGAGAAGAAACTTCATAATCTTCTCTTAAAGAATCGTGACTCTCATTCATCAGTGTTCCAAATTTGAGCAAATTTCCACTTTCGAGAGCAGCTGCAGCTTCCAAAGTTCTCTGGATCTCTGTGATCACATGGCGAGCCCTTTTTATTGTAATTTCAGGACAATTTCGAGCCTTGAGGACTGAGAATATTGTTTCAAACCTATTAATGATGCGGAAGGAATATATATATTTTTTTAATTAGAGTGAAGAGGCAAACCTTCAAGGTCTTCCAAAGTCGCATCTCTAAGACTCTTCTTATTTAACAACTTGGCAGCTTTAAAACAGCTATCTCTACGTTCACAATAAGCACTGGATCTTAATTGATGAGGAGCATTTGAATTAGTTATTAAGAAGAGATTGTCATCAAGATGTTCCATCGGAATTTGTTTTGTGGAAAGATCTCTACAATCTAATAAAAGGGCATGAGCTTCTTTCCCCATAACAGAAATAAACTGGTCCATTATTCCACAAGGCACTCCAGCGAAATGGTGTTCCGCACTTTGGCAGACGAGAGCCTGAACAATTGAAAATCCAATTAGAAACAGAGTTAAATTTATATCTCAGATTGGCTGAGTCGAAATTTTCTGTCCCCTTTGAATCTGTATACCTAATTTTTTTCGATTTTAGAGTTATCAACTGAATAAAAAATACAATACAGTGAAGAAACTCTAACCAACTATGCTGTTCGTAAAAATTTGCCACCCTAGCCCATGGCCTTTTTGGTCCCTAATTGAATGTTTTACAAAAATATGTGTTATAACATTGAAACTTACAATAGTTTTTCTTACTCTTTGGCATTAATAAGAAAAAGCAAGGTGATTAAACATGATATAAATTTTAAATTACCTTATCTTCTAATCTCTCTGATACAAAACCAGTGATAGCTTCTAAAAATGTATAAGTCGCTACTTCTAAAGCTGCTGAACTACTTAATCCAGCACCGACTGGCACGGTTGAAACAATAACGGCATTAAAACCAGGTACTAGTCCATCGACTGAAAATATTATTGATAAAACAAATATTTATTAAATAATAATATTTAAAAAACTAATATAATTTTAACATAAATAACACGTTTGAAAAAAAACTTCCTCGAAAAATTATAGCATTTCAAGTAGTTTCATTATTTCTATATAGATTCTACAAACAATTGATTCAAAAATATTATCTCCTTAATAAAATAAAATGAAAAATAGTCTCCGCTGTCCCAATATAGTCCATATAAGAATAAATTAAAAACTGAAATCAATTCTTTATAAATTTACAAATCAGATATGTAATAAATAATTTAAATTAGCTTTAAAGCTTCAGATGAAATTAAAAATTCTTATATTTTGTATAATTACAATTAAATCAATATTAATAAGTAACATCAGGTGACATACACGGAAATTTGGCAACGCAGCCTTTGACATAATTTGCCCATTTTGGTTCTCCAGGTTTTAAGGCACGTCTGTTGCTGATGTCGAATTCTACTAAACTTCTAGTGCCAACTGCATCGCTCAAGGAAACAATTTTGCATATACTGCTCTGATTTGCTTTTCCAGCAATTACAGTCACCATAGGTAATGCCTGAAAAAATTTAGACCTGTGGATTAGTTTAGTTTACTTACGGCTTAAAAAAAATTATTTTACGAATTTTATGGGCAGTAAATTAGAAAGTAGCACGTGTGTTTGATTAAAATTTAGATTTTTAATTCACAATTCAAATTGTGACTTGCTCATAAGCCAAAGGAATTCCTTTAGTAAGCATTGAACTGTATAATAAGAATATTACACTTATTTAAAAAAATGTCAATCAAATATGATTTGATAAAAATTTAATTTGTTTGCGATACAAATCTAAAAACAATACATTTTTATCAAAATAAATTTATTTAAATGAATTATAAATTAATCATAAAAGTGGGTTTTCAAATAATAAATAGAATTATAGACTAATTATGCGAAAATTACGAATAATTGTAATTACTTCTCTTCACATAACGCTTATCAATCACATCATTTGAAAGTGATATCGAATCAGTACGTGGAATGATGATTGTTTTTGCTTATTGTTAAAACACTTTTTCCTAGATTTCACGATAATATTTATGTAACTCATATTATCAATTATCAATTATTAAATCAAATTAAATTAATTTAATAAACTTTCTATACATATTTATCAAGAATATTCTAATTATTTTAATAATTCGTTAACCTTTTTATACCTGAATTAAATACAATAGTTTAAATAGAAATTATTAAAATAAAATATAGAATAATTTTGCAAAGAAAAGAATATTAAAATTCAAAGATTTACCATCGGCAAAACAAATCCATCATTATAATCCACATGTTCGCCTATTAAATTAACGCGTCCAGGAGCGCAGACGCAAATATTGGCATTCTCTCCAAACTCCTCCGCGAAATTTTGCAAAGCCTCCACGCGCACATCGTTCACACTGGGCAAAACAGTAGCCATTGTAATTTTTATTCTCCTTTTTTTGTCTTATAAATGTCAAATAGAAACGATAATTCTATTTTGTAACTTTGAGATTTTGAATCGTCTTGGAGAACATCGAATCAGTAACTGATGTTCCGGAGGCTAAATTTATTATTTTACACTAGAGATACTGAATACTTTAATCAACGGAGATAGGCGCGTATAAACTGAGGGTTCTTTTTGGCGACTTGGTTTTCCTCATTCCGATCGAAAATCTGAAACTGATAAATTTATTGAAATATTAATAGGATCATAATTAATTGAACTTAATTAACTAAAACTTTATTTTTTTACGCTTAAAAATTAAAATTTTTTAGAATTAAATCTATTTTATTTAAAGCCAAGACCAAACAGAAACTTTTGCTCCAATTCGTTACTGCCTGCTTGAGAAAAAATTTAGATCCAATCATTAATGCTGTTTCAGATTTTATCTAAGTTCGTCCAAATATATAAAGAAGATAAAATAATGTTGTTCTATTATTAATAGCGAAATGGAGCGAATGGTATACTTCGAAGATCTCCAGTTTAAAAATAAATTTTTGAATGTTGAACGGTATAAAACTTGAAATTGTTGCATTTTGTACTTCTCATTAAAAAATGAAAAATTTAATTTTTCAATATTTGAAAAGATTTCCAATTTATTTATTTTCAAAACTTGCTATTTAAAATTGGTTAATTATTTTTTCGAATACTTCAAACTTAAAATGGTTCCTAAAGCTATAAATTAAATTTTAAAGACCTCATATTTTAACTTAATCCATCAATATTTTAAACGCTTCGTAGTTTAAAAACTATTTATTTCTAAAGGCACATAAAAGTTTTAAAAAAATTGTTAAATGTTGTAAAAGTGAAAAATTTGGAACTGTTATTTATTGACATGTTTAGACTGGAAGTAACAAGAAAAATGGTTAGAAGCACACGCAATTAGAAATTATTTATTTTTAATCGTGAAGAAAACCCAGAAAGAAATAATTAAAAACTTTACATTTTAAATTCAAATTTGACAATTAAATAATATTCTTAATTTGATTCAAAACAAAAACGTATACCTAGCTTCAGAGCAGTATTAAAAATACAAAATGATTGAAATTATAACACACTTTATGTACTTAAAAACAGATAAAAAAGGATTATAATTTATAAACTATAAATTTAAATTCTATTTAATATATTCATACACAACGTTTGATATCGTCGATAAAAATAAGAAATTCTCTAATTCTGCTTCAAAGACTTAAATATAAATTTAATGTGTGTAAATTTTATTCAAGAAAAAATCCTTTACCTTCTGCTTTTCCTTGCAAATATATACATATCTAAACTTAGCTCAGTTTAATCTGTGTCGACTAAAAACCTGCAATACCGACTTGCGATTAGATAATTTTGACAACCAGTTCAACGATTTAAAAGTTGATGGAAACATGGTTGTAGTCGCGAATCTAACAAAACTAGCTTTGTTCAGTTGATCAAGAACTGCTAAAAGTGTTGAAATACACAGAAATGTGTAATGTCGGTCACGGATCCGATTATAAAGGAATTAAAAGGTATTTCCTTCAAATCCTTTAAAAAAGAAAAACCACTGTGACTCTAAAGGTTATATAGTCCATACAATTCACACACAACCTACTTTTTAACATTTGGTAATTTGAGAATTTTTACTCATTCTTTTTTAAAATTTTACTATTTCATTGTAAAAATAGAGAAGAATATTCAGCAGAATGCAGAAAGTAAATCATTAGGGAAATGCCAACTCCTTTTTTGTGCTTTCAGTTTATTGATTTTACTGAGCACCGGTTAGTAGACGAGTTTATCTATATATGCTTCCCGCCTGAAGTTTAAAACTACATGTTATAAAATATTAAATGTCATTTCAGTTAATAGAGACGTAGAATACGGAAATTGAAAATTCGTTTTTAAATTTCTAGTGATAATTTTTAAAACTAATTGATTAAATAAATGGTAAGCTACAATGACAGATTCCAATACGACCTTTTATTTTATATTATTACTATTATTTCAATTCAACAGTGAAATATAATATTAGAACATAACACACGAAACATATATTTAATTTGTAAACATGTTATTTACAGGCTACTAAATCAATTTGAAATCATTACTTTGAAATTACTCAATCTTAGAAGTTCGCAATTTGAAAATAATTTATAGAGAAAGCTTTAAATTTAAAAATATTTTGATATCCAACTCTTTAAAACTTGAACCCTTCAACTGTTTAAGCATTGAAATTTCCAATTGTACAAATCAAAAACGGTTTAAAGTTCGCGCTACCTACTTTTGATTTTTTATTGTCTAGGCGCTAAACGTATAAATTTGAAAACAAACCATTTTAAAAGGTTTTAAAATTAAATTAATTAATTTTAAACTCAAAATAATGATTTTTTTAATCTATAACACACAACATTTCGAAATAGTAAATTAAACACTTTAAATTAAAAAACTTCGTCCTAAAAATATTAAAAATTTTAATTCTGAACACTATAATTAAGAATTCTAATTTGAAGTTTCTTCAATTTTTCACGCTACGAAATACATTTTGTACTTTTTTCAATTCCACAGATTTTTAATTTCAAATGCTTGAATTCGTAATGATACAATTTAAAAAATTTTAACATTGTGGCCGTGGCTAAAAATAATTTTTAAAAGCATTCCTCTAAAAACAAAATTTTTCTAACAAATAATAATAATAATAATATCATTCTTACAGGTTGGACTCTCAAATTAACCAAATGTGGAACAGACATTGCAGACGAAAATGAATATTTACCTTTATTTTGTAAAAGTATAGAAGTATGTTTTCAAAGAGGAGTTTTGTCTCGCGTAAATGCTTTTGGATTTCCCAAATTACCGGAAGCTTGGTATTGGTTAGAAGAAACCGCCGATAGAAACGATAGGTTTAAATTATTAATAACATTTTTAAACAAATTATAATAATTGTTCAAAAGTATGAAAAATTAATTATAAGAAACTCAAGTATATCAAAGGATTACTTTTAAATATTAAATTCATTATTGTAAATTTATTTCTAATAATTCCAGCTCCCTTTTTGTATTTACATCAGCAGTAGAAAATGTCCGAGAGAATTTAAAGATACAAAGTCCCATTGGTCGATTACGATTATTAATACGAACCTGTTTAACTCGAAGGTGCCTACATGTGCCAGTACAATATATCGTAAGTCACAAAGGAATATTGATTAGTTTCTCATCCATATAATTTTTACACACGAAATGATCTTTGTGATTGCAGATAAGATCCCCCCATTTATCATCGCTGGAATATTACTCAGACAATAGTATCCTGGGAGATGAAATCCTTGGCGAAATATTTCTCTCTGTGCTTTTGCAAATCAGTAAAATCTACTTTAGATTGAATCTCAGAAATGCCAGCTTTTTAGATGATACTTGGCAGTTACCAGAATGCATTTCAGCCGAGTTCGTGCCTTGCAAATCTTTAGGAATGTCGGTTTGGTCTGTAAATGAAACTCGAACATAATTTTTTTTTCTTATCAATGAGAAATAAATATTAATACAATATATAATAATGAAGATTTTTTGTGTAGCTTCACGAAAGGAAGGGCTCTAATTATTAGACTCGAGGAAAATTCTGTTGCTGGAGAAAATGTAAGGATTTTATTGAAGCAGATAAAAATACACCGTATTTTTAAATTAGATTCAATTTTATTAAAATATTATTATAAACTGTTAGGAAGAAATAGAAGTTGGGGACGTTCTAGATGAAATAAATGGAAATGCCATAACTTCTAACACCAGAGGAAGTTTGAGAAAAATTATGAGAAACTCCTCTAGCCGTCCTTTATCTTTACATATCGTTAAGGTAATTTTACCTTTATTCATAAATGACTTTATTTATTTAGCCTCATTCTCTAATTTATTTTTAAATTAAATTAAATTGAATTAATTTTTTAATAATAGCTAAATATAATTTTTTCCAGCATCGAAGCAAAAATTCAAATGATATCTTCGGACCGATTGTGGGATTGATAAAAAGTTCTGGAATAGACAAAATGAAAAATCTATTAAAAGCTTCGCCAAAGTCTGAAGTATCGCATGGCAAAAAATCTCAATCCAATGAAACTGAAAATAAGGTACAGAGTTCAGGGTTTTTTGTAAAGTATTGTGGCTCGATTTCTACACGTACAGAAGGTGATGTGAAGCAAATTGAAAGGGCAATTTGGAATTTATTGAAATCTGCGGAAACTAAATTAATTCCCGTTAAATTCGAGTGCCTTGAAATTGGAATAAAAGTCACCAAAGATTCCGACGAAACGGTACTTTCTGTTCATTCATTTTTTCTTTTACTTTTTTTTCATTATGTATATTGAAAAAAGATACATTTTTGGACTTTGTAACATTGATATTTCAGATATTATTTCAACAAAGTTACATGGAGATTTCATCTTGTGGGCGTACATCAAACATTCCTAATTATTTTGCGTTCATAGCAGGGTAAGATCAAATTAAATAAAAAATTCTTCTCCTGTAAGATCAGAATATAATTTTTTTTATTTAACAGATTACCTCAAATTAACTCTGAACAAATAAATTCTACACAAAAAACTATAATTGAAAACTTCAAAAGATATAAAAAAAGTATAGACCAAATATATTTTTCTGCTTTGCGAAAATAACTTTCTACGAAGTTATGCATATTTGAATTTTGAGCTTTTCTTCTTAAAAAAGGTCATTAAACCTCTATAAGTTTTGACCTGATTTATATTTTTTTGTATAAGTAGAATAGAGAAGAAAAATATGGGGTAAAATAAAATAGGTGGGATTTCAAGATAATATTTTTTCGTGTTTTCAAAGTTCGAAGAAAAAATTAAATAATATTTTCTGGAAAACCTTACCTTTTTATTTTTTACAGTTTCTGCTTATATGAGGAAGGTTTCCTGTCAGCTGTAGGTCGGCTAAACTGTTCTTGAGGCCGGGAGAATTTTTTTGGCTCAAACTAGAATTTTTTGGTTCTGCTCGTAATTTATAAAAAGGGATTAGAATCTAGAAGAAAATCTTAAATATCTCAATTAGGGTCAAAATTTAGTTGTGTAAAATAAAATGTCGGGGTCTTTTTTTTGCAAAACAAACGCGTAATTTCCTTTAAAAATAAAATATTTCGTTCCCGAAAGATTCTGCGAGTTCAAGACTAGAGCCTGCCTAAATTGAAATGGATTCAGCCTTTAAACAAAATTTTATAATAATTTTAAAGATTTAAACACATCTACAAAAATTACAGACAATATTGAATGAATATTGTTCAATTTTTGATTTTTTTAGGGAAACAAATTGCAGTGTAGCTACAAAATTTGATGCTCATGTCTTTTTTCATCAAAAAGAAGACGAGGTGCAAACGATTTTACAAAGTCTAGGACAAGGATTTCAACGAACACACTTTGCTGTTTAAACTTTAAGAGAAAATCAGAGAAAATCAGTTACAAAAAACAGCCTGCAGGCAAACAATTTTTAGACCCAATATAAAGAGTATAATTTTACTAATCAGAATATGTATGTCGATAGTCAATAAAAATTGTTGAGTTTACATGAATTTTGGACTTAAATAATTTTTCACCATACGCATTTATTTACTCCAAACAATGTCAAAGCAATAACCCAAATCATATTAGACAAATTCCATTCCAAATCAGGCAGAAAGATCCAGCTTAGGGTATCAGAATAATTTGGTATTAGAATATATATAATTCTATGGTAAGAAAATAAAGAGATACTTATTTCTCTGTTCAATAACACATTTTTTAGATTTGTACGTACCGCAAGTTGTGATCGTTCAAATGAACGAAATATATTTTTCCAGCTTCTCTCTGTTTTCCCAATTCTATTTCATCTAGAAGTATTGTTCCCACTATAAATCAAAACATGTATTATAAGTTTCTTGTATAATTTCATTACACTGTTTCTAATTTATAAAGCAATTATTAAAAATTTCGCTCATTTGAACGATCAGGATATCCAGTTTCCAGCACATGGATTTGTTATAATCATTCCAAGATGATTTTAGAATTCTCAAAAATCACAGAAAGTTTTTTCAAAATGTAGTATTTTCCGAAAGAAAGTATGTACTTTGGATTTTATCAATTTATTTGACGTTAAAATTCTTGCTCTTTTAATTGGTTTCAAAAAATTATTTTAATTGAAAAATTACAATGCTGGTCTTACTAAAATTCTTGAAAGTGGAGTTCCTCAAACATTCCACTTTTAAACATGTTTATTTGAATTTTAGAACCATGTATCTGGTAATATAAACTACATGACTTGTGAATTTCTTTCTTGGTAAACCAATGCTTCACATAAAAAAATATTTTGGAAATATCGAATTTTTCCATTATTTCGGACACAATTAAAATTACAAAAAATATTCGCATACAATTTTACACGTCTAGAAACGTTCTGTAAAAGTTATCTTGTCCTTTTGTGACTTTTTGCATCGTTATTTATGAAAAAAATTATATTAAAACTTTTTTTCGTCCTGTCTCATAAACGGTTAAGTCCTTATAAAACTGATCGGATGCATTTCTTATATAAGTAGAAACTGTAAGTCAAACTGAACTAAAAAGCACAAAATAACTAATAAATACAAAATAAATAAATAGAATAAAAATTCGGTGTAAACAAAATATTAGAAAAAATTATAAAGGTGGGATTTTCCAGAAAATATTTCGTGTCCATCGATATTTGAAAACATGAAAAGAAGATTTTCAGGAAAGTTCCGCGTTTTTATTTTTTCCAATATTAATAAAAAGTTTCTGTTAATAAAAAAAGGTGTTCTATTAGTTTGGTGCGGGCTTAACCATTTTTTTTCTCAATATATTTTGTTATTTTTTCTCTGCAAGCTATGATCAAAAAGCAAGGGTGTTTTTGTAAATTTTATAAATTTTGTTCAATATGAAGAAAGAACAAGTCTCGATTTTTTTTACTATTTGCCAGCTATTTCTAAAGAAAATAAAAAATGTGTAAAAGTGGAATTGGTCTTTTTAATTACCAGCTTTTTTTTTAATCAAAAATTATTATTCTAAAAAAACTGCGAATAGATTTTGCGTTATTCTGTAAAATTTTCGATACAAGAAATTCACTTGAAACAAACTTATTTAATTAAAAAAAACATCACGCACCAATAACCAATCAGAACACTCGGACAACACCGCGGGAAATGAAACCATTCAAATTTTTGGTGTTTACAGCACTTCCTGTTTGAAGCGCTCTTCCTGTTTGTGTATTAAATTAAATTATATTAAATAAACGGATAGCTACCTAAATTTTATTAAATAAACTGATAGCTACCTAAATTTATCCTTTGGACATTTATATGTATAGTTTAAAAATGGTTTATCTCCTAATTTCCGCAAGTACTCATTTAAATAAACATGCAAATCAGTATTGCTGATTCTAAAGAATACAAACGATTCTCCTTTACAATCCTAACCTCAAAACATACAAAAAATAAAATCACTCAAATGACCTAAATTGATAATAATAATACACTTCACTTCAATACAAAGTAAAATTGTAAAATAAACTTCCGAGTAAATTTCACTACATAAAGGACCTAAAAATTGACATGAATTTTAGCAAAATAATTTAAAAGAAAAAAGACGATCTCGCGTTTGTCGTCAGAGGTGCAAAACAGGAAACAGCTGATCGATTCAATTTAGTTTAGGCTGCTAGAAAAAATCGTGGATCGGGTCGGTGATCCGATCGAAAAATCAATCGTGGAAGGGGGCTGAAATTTTAGATCGGTCGTCTGGTTCGGGGTTGGATAGGGTCTCGAGGTCGCGGTCGCGGTCGGGGTCGGAAATAATCGGAAAATTCGTATTTTGCGAATTGCGCCAAGTGCAGTGCGCGGTGTATCGTGGATCTGTCACTCTTCGTACTTCGTCCGTCGGCTGGACGGGAAGAATAAGAATTCTGAATTGATAAAAGATGGCTACGAATACGAACGTAGCCAGCACCGTCGACGACCAATATTTCTACGAGGATGTCGTCTACAGAGTCGACAAGAAGGGCAATGTCGAATTCGGCATCATCATGGAAAACGACGACCAGGATTTCTCTGACGACAGTTCTGCCAACGAGGAGAGCCCTAAGAAAAAAAAGGGCGAAATCCGCGTGGTCTGGCATCCCTCCGGCGTCGAGGAACTCGTCAATTCTAAAAAGGTATTCTTTATAACATTAAATCTTTTTTACCTTAAGCATCTTTTAATAAACCTAACCCCACTTTTTCCCCATCTGCAAGACCTAACCGGAAAAATCCCTAGAATGTTTCGTCGGAGACGTTATTTTTTGTAATAGCTAAATAAGACTTTCTATTTTTTACTAGCATTGTAGTACCAGGAAATCTAAATTAGCAATTCTAGACAGGATAAAATCAAAGTTGTCCCTTGATTTTGCTTATTTCTATCGAAAGTAAATACTTCTTTTTTAATTCAACAAGCTTCTGGGTAACACAATTTTGATGTCAACATTGAAAAATACATGTTACGCAAAAATGACGTGATAATTTAAATTTGATAATTTGATAATTGTTGGGGTTAGGTTCACCTCGCAGACAGAACTTTGATGCCAGGAGATGTTGTTCGCCGAATGATTAAAGGAAAGGACACACAAAGGGGTTATTGTAGAGATATTGAACTGACGGCATGCGTTCAAGTGATTGGTACCAAACAAGTCCTTACAAATATCAAAAGCGAGGATTTGGTTCCCTTGGAGGTATGCTTTTTTATTTATCTTATTGTAAATGCGTTAAAAGTCTAGATTAACTTCGGATGGATTTTGTGTTTTTGTTTTGATCTACAGCCGTGGAAACCTTTGTGTTCTCTCTTGTGCAAATAAGAGTAAATTCCTCTTATATCTGTAACGTGATAATGTATTTGTTGTACACAAGGATACAAATGAAATTTTGCTCTGTGAAGTATTCTTTTCTGAGAATAATTAAAGATTTTAGCAAGCGCGATTATCAGCTACGATTGATCTAATAATTTCAAGATTTTTAGTTTCTGCACATTTTAATTTTATTGTTTCAATTCGAAAATAATAAAAACTCTGGCTTAAATAAATTGACAATATTGTCGAATTTAAAACTCAAGTTGATTTGACATTCGATACTAACAGAAAGATTCTTTCAGGAATTTTCAACAGATATAGCAGTTTGTATGGATTCTTGGGTAGGAGGCATCAGGATCGTTCATTTTAAATTGTGGCTAGCAACTTCTGATGGGTCGAGATGTGTCATTAATGAAATGGATGCTCGGGGCTTGGAGAATTTTGAAGAAAAGAGAGACAACGTAAGTAACATACAAATTCACGAGGGTAAAATAACTTTTATAATGAAAGAATTTGAAAAATAATTTCGAACTTTCCACGGTTTACGACTCGACTTTAGAGTGCAAACCAGATTGCCATTTATTTTAATATATTTTTAAAAAATTACGAAATATCTCAAAAGACTTCAAAGATTTTACAAGGATTTCAATGAATTTAAAAAGATTTAATTTCACTAAGATTTCACAGAGATTTCAAAGTTTTGCAAATATTTCACGAAAATTTATGAAGATTTGAAAGTCTTTCAAAGGTTTCATAAAAATTTCAATTGTGTTATAAAGCTTCAAAGATTTTATTTCGCCAAGATTTTAACAAGATAAGAGATTTCAAAGATTGTAAAAGATTTCAACGACTTCGCAAATATTTGAAAGATTTGACAAAAATTTCAATGATTTGACAAATATTTAAAGGATTTTAAGGATTTAAAAACAAATTTTTTATTATTTCAAAGCTGTTTTAAAATATTTTACAAGGATTTCATTGATTTTACAAAGAATTCATTTCACAAAGATTTAAAACCTTTTACAGAGATTTCAAAAAGTATCAGAAGATTGCAAAAGGTTGCACAAAGTTTTAAAAGAATTAAAAAAAAATGTCACAAAAATTGTAATTATTTTTTAAATAGTTGAAAGATTCAAACAAATTCAAAATATTTTAGAAGTTTTCGAAGGGATGTCAATGATTTTACAAAAATTTGATTTCGCAGATTTGATTTTATCAAAATTTCACAGATTGCACAAGGATTTCACAGAGGTTTTTAAGAGATTTCAAAATATACCACAGAGATTTCCAGAGTCATCGACCCCTCAAAATATTCCAATTTTTTCAATTATATACGCTTAAGTTTGACCCTGTTTTCCTTTGAAATATTCAAAACTGTTAAATTTCTAATCCCTGAACATGAAACTCTTCAATTTTGAACGGTTGATTAAAAATAGTAAATATGGTTAAACTTGTTACCAGAAAATTGAAAACTCTAATGAATTAATAACTTCAATCTGTTGTTTCCAGGAAAATGACTTTCCTCACTCCTCTGAGTTCTATCCTGGACAAAGTTTATGGGGCCCCGTCCATTGTCTTGAGGATGCGCAATGGATTCAGTGTACCAAGGAAATGAAAGCAAAGCGCAAATCAAAGCCACAGAAAATGACGAAAGTGATCGTCGAAAAGGTGGAAACCGACTGGGTCGGAGTTCATTGGCAGTGTAGAGCCTACTCGAAAGACGGAGCGTGGTCAGATCAAGCTCAACCGAAATTTGTAGTCGAGGGAGAAGACCTCAAGAAACTCAAACTATTAAACGTTTTCGAACCCTCGACCTTACAAGTAGGCGATCGTAACTTTTATGTGATCACAGGCAACGAGAATGTTATTACTCGCGAACAGTGGAGGAAGCAGCAGAAGGAGTTTTATCAAGTTCCTAAACACAGTCCAAGAAAAACGCGCCCTAGTGCTGCAAAATGTTTAGATGGTAAGAAAAAAGATAAAGACAAAGAGAGGGACAAGGAGAAAGAGAAAAGCGAAAGTCAAGCTAATGCTCAAAATCAGCGTCACGACGCAAATGCTCAAAATAATGTGAATTTGGTACCTAACGTGCCGACCAATAACACTTTAATGCCTCCACCGCAAAATCAGAATGCAGAGAGTTCCGATGATTGGGATACGGAAGATACTGGCTCGCAGAGTGACACAGCCTCGGTATATTTCATTTTTGCGTATTAAGTTCATTCATTTTTAAATAAGACAAGCACGAGCCGTAGGTCAAGTTTTAAAATTGCGCTTAAAACGTGTTATAAAGGAATCCAAGAATTTAAGGGTGGTTGCCAGAAAGTTGTTCCCAAGATTTAATGCATTTAAAAAAATAATAATAGAGTAAAGTACGTACATCGAAGTAGTTTTTAGTAGTTATGACATTTTAGTTATATTTTTAATTAGAAATGGGAAATTCATATATAGCTCTAATATCCACTCATTGACATGTCTCGGCCAAATACAAATTTATACACAAAAACTGAAAAATTAACAGGGAAAAAATTATGTGAATGATTTATGTTTATACGAAACATTTGTATTCAGCTGAGGAATCTAAAAATTATGAATAGAGATAACTTTTATTTCTAAAGGTGCTTAATTATGCCTTCAAGATTGTCTCCCAAGGTTTCATTCCACTCCGTGACAGTAATATTTTAGGAAAGAAAAAAAATCACTTTAAAACATATTTTTTTAAACGTGGCTCAACAAAACTAAAACAAAACGTTGCATTATTTTTAAGTTTTTTACGTCCATTTTAAATATTTTCGAAATTTTTAGAAAATAGAACAGATAAACAAAATTTTCTTAAAAAATGGATCCACATTTCAAACTTAATTCTTGATACCTGAAATGGGTATTTTTGTTATATTTTCGGTGTATAATAATAGAAATTTATACTTTAGTTGGGTTTTTAAAGGTCCAAGCATGCTCAAACGCAAACGTTGATTAGCTACGCGAAACAAGACCTTTCAGCTGTTGACGTAATAATTAATAGCGTCTTATATAATTTGTTGTAGATATCCAGTGGATGCTCAAGTATGTCATCAATGGGAAGGAAGAAGAAAGGACCTGCCCTAATGACAAAAGTACTCAAAAAGAAGAAGCTTTGCAAAGCTAAGCCCAAAGTCCCACCAGCACCTTTGGTACCTGGTACTAAAATCGTTGTAGAAACTTTATCAACTAATACAAAGGCGAATGTCGTTTGGCAAGACGGTTCGGTGGAACTTGGTATGTTTTTTATTGATTTATTTTACTTTTAAGGGATCATAGGAATCAATTTTTCCCCTTGAATTTCAAGAATCCTTAAAATCAAGAATTCTGCCCAGAATTCTTTTTCATTACAAAGTTATTGGAACAGTTTTTTCAAGAATTAGTATAAAAAGAAATTTATCGCATTAAAAAACTTTACAACCCTTAAAATATTTTACTTAATTATTGTGATGCGGTTACATAAAAATTATGAGTCTTCTATTTTTTGTTATTAATTTGGTTTTACTGACTAATAAATATAGGTTTTACTGACAAGAGTAATTTATTTTTTTAAATTAGCTTTGAAAACTCCTTTCAAAACATTAGGATTTTCTACTGATAAAAGTTTATTGTAAAAAATGAGCACTTTTAGACTCTGCTGTGTTTATATATTTTTAATTCTTTTAACTTACTGATTTTTTTCCTAATGTACTTTCATCAGTAGACAGTTCACCACTCGACTTTTGAGTGTTTACCAGATTTCAAAAATATAACAAAGATTTCAGTAAAGAGCAAAATATCAAGCAAGACACCTAAGTTCTTAAAGTCGAAGACATAGCCGGACATAGCTGATTGTTGTTCGGGTTTTTTGAAAAAAAAAACAGAAGCATATGTATGGTTTCAACCAGAAAAATAAAGGACAAGCAATAACCCTGCATGAAAAATCACAGTTTTAGACGTTTCAACGATTTTGAAATTGGGAATGGATTAGGAAAAGCAGGCACTCAAAATCTATCTGAATACATGTCATACATCGACTACAAGCAATGGTTCCTTTCGTTACCCCATGACTATTTGCTTGAAGTTTTAAAATTTTACAAGATCTTCCCCCGTATAATCATGAAAAAAATTGGGCATTTGTCGGCAGAACCTTTTTTTTTAATGCCAGTCCTTTCATTTCGGAACTTTATGACAATTTTAGCAACATTCATAATTGTTTGATAAATTATATGATTTATTAAAACAATTTAAATAAAAAATGCATTAATCAGGCATTTGTCTAAAGAAAACTACTTTTTTCGATGTCAACTTTTTAAATTAGAAACTTCATAATAATTTCAGTCCAATTCATAATTTTTTGATCAATTTGATGATAATTTTCTAAACAAGTACATTATTTGGCTGTTCGTATTAGAAAAAGTTTTTTTTTCAGTCTAAGTCATTTCAATTTACGTTTCTCATTACTTTCATTCTTTTAATAACGCTGCAGCTTCAGGATCGAGTAGAATGACCTTTTTCTTCCACTTTTGTCTATGATACACTATTTTTGGATCAGCCTTATTAAAAGAATGAAAGTAATTTGAAACTTACAAAAAAAGGACTAAGGTTGAAAAAAAAACTTGTTCGTCAGCAAATATCAAAATAATGCATATTGTTTATTAAATTTGTTTAAATATCATAGAATTAGTCAACTAAGTATGGGTGTTGATGAAATTATCATTAAGTTCCTACGGACAGCTGAGTCCTGCGTTATGAGAGCTGTACCGACGCAAGTTCATATTTAGTTGAAATAATTTTATTTATATCTTT
>JAAAKG020029470.1:3935-44576 GCA_010014905.2 Druon quercuslanigerum
TGAACTATCAACAACAACAAAATAATGTTTACTAAAAACGATAAACTAGAAAAGGACAACTTTCAATTCAATCTGGAACTGTTAAATTTTCCGTTGAAAAAATTAACTTTTAACCAAACTGAAGAATTTTCAACTGCAGTTATGAATTTTTAACTTAAACACTTAATTTTATAACCAAAAAGATGTATTTTTAAACAATAATAGTAATTTTGAAACAAAAAGAATAATTTTCTGCCAAAAAACTAGAAAAAACTAAAAAAAAAATGAACAGAAAGTGGAATAGTAAAGTTTTTAATAAAAAAAAATTAATTCTCATCAGAAATAGTATAATTAAAAAAAACAGTTTTCAACTTAAACGATGAATATTGAACTGAAACAGTTGAACTTTCAACAACAAAATAATTTTAACTGAAAACGATAAACTGTCAGCCAAATCTTAAATAATTAAGTTTTAAGTTAAGAAAATTAAAATTTAACTAATTAAAATTACAGTCAAAGATGAATGTTCAACAACAAAATAATTATTTTTGTACTAAAATTATGGAATATTAAACTAGAGTACTATTTTTATTTTCCGTTTGAGAACAAATAATATTTTCAACCAAAAAAGAAATAAATTTTCAATAAAATAGATTTTTTTCAATAAAAGAAATAAATTTTGTATTAAAATGATAAATCTTCAATAAAAAAAATATTTTTCAAAAAAAGAGTTTATTTTGCAACCGGATAAATTTATTTCTCTCCAGAAAAATGAATTTTTAAATTAAACTGTGAATATTTAACTAGAATACTTAAATTTTCAATCGAAAAGAAGAGTTTTTAAACAATGATTTTAACAAAATACGTGAGTTTTCAACAAAATAAATAAATTTTCAATTTAAAAAAAGAGAAATTTCAATGTAAATTATTAAATTTTGAACTAGAAAAGGTCAATTTTTAACTCAATCTGGAACTTTTAAATTTTCAGTTAAAAAAATTAAATTGTAACCAAACTGATAAATTTTCAATTAAAATTATAAATATCCAACTGGAATAGATGAATTTTAAAAACACCAGAAAGATGAAAAAATTAATTTTCCACAAAAAAGAAAGAATTTTCCACAAACAACATGAATTTTCAAAAAAATAGTTTGTTTTTTAGTTTAAAAATATCAGTTTTCAACGAAATAGTGGAATTTCCTTCCTAAAAAGATTAAATTTCATCCAAAAATAGAAAAGTGGAATTTTCTTTTGAAAATTTAATTCTTAACCAAAAAAATTGTATTTTTGGATAAATAGTTAGATTTTCAGAAAAATAGTTAAATTTTCTGCTGAAATAATTAAATTTTTAGTCGAAAAATTTATTTTCAAGACAGTATTTACAGTTTTAAAAAGAGAATCGAAAGTACATTTTAAATTTAAAAAGTTAACTTGAAAGTAGTTTAATTAATTTGTTAAACATTTTTTTTCACTTTTTTCTTCAAACTTTAACTCTTCAATTTTTGGTTAGAAAGTCAACTAATTGGTTAAATTTTCAACTTTTTTGTTGCAAATTCATTTTTTTTTTTGGTTGAAGACTAATTATTTTAGTTAAGATTTCAAAATTCATCTCTTTGGTTGAAAATGTAATTCATTTGCTGAAAATTCGTACGTTTTTTTTTGCTCGAGAATTAGTATTTGTAACTGAAAATCTTTTCTGTTATAAAATTTAACCGTTTTGCGAAAAACCATCTTCTAGGTTGAAAATTCGTCTTTTTTGTTTAATTAAATTGTTTTTGCATTTAAATTTACAATATTTTTTGTTGAAATATCAAATATTAAATTTTTTATTAAAGATTCATCTATGTTCTTGGTTAAAAATTGAAATTAAAATTAAAAATTCATCTTAGTGGTTGAAAGACTCAACTACTTAGATTCAACAAGTTGAACTTTAATTGAAAATTCATATTTTCCGGTAGATAAATAATCTGCTTTCGGATGAAAATTAAACTTTTTGGTTAAAAATTGAACCCTTTTTACGATAGAAAGTTAAGTTTCTGGAATTAAAATTCAAATATTTGGCTAAAAATGATTCTTTTTGGTTGAGGATTGCACTATTTTGTTCAAAATTTGTATTTTTTTAAAGAATGTTAATGTTTTTCCGTTAAAAATTTATCCGTTTTAGTATAGATTTTTTTTAGAAAATTAAGCTTGCTGGTTTGAAAGTCATCTTTTTGGTGGATAATATCACTTCATTGTTAAAATTAAAAAATATATTTTATTTAAAATTTAACTATTCCATTTTTAGTTCAAAATTAATTTGTTTAGTAAAAAGTTAAACTATTTTGTTGAAAAGTAACTTAAAAAATGATACAAATTTAAACTAAATGTTAATTAAAATAATGAAAATGCTAAAAAATTCAACTGCTTGGTTGCAAATTAATCATTTTCAGTTGAAAATTAATTTATTTTGTTTAAAATTCGACGTTTTTGTCAGAAAATTAATCTTCTAGGTTTGAAAATTTAATTACCTAGTTAAAAATTCATCTATTCTATTTAAAATAAAATATTTTTGCTTAAAGTGTTAGAAATTTAAACCGTTTAAAAATTAAATCGTATGCAGATGCCCCCTAAAATGTTATTTAAATCATTTATTTCCTTATTCTCGTAAAAATCTCCTTATTTCTCCGACTTTTAAACCAATTCGGCCTGTGAAGTCTGTAGTCGATAAAATTGAAATATGATAAATTTTAGGCCCTGGAAATTTGATATTTAAGCACTTCTTGAGGCTTGCAACTTTAAGAAAGAGAAGATATGACTATAAAATTTCAAAAAGGGGAAGGAAGGTCGCCTATTTTTTTTTTTTATCAGGGCAATGCCCAAGGATAAGTCGCCGACAAGTGCATCGTCCACATTTCTATTTATACTGAAAAAACTCACTCGCGACCTTAAACCAGATTCTTTCGTGTCGTTATTCGCGCGAATTATATTGCGTTAGCCATGTCACTTATTCCATTAATTCGGTGACTGAAATTTCAGAAAAAAACTACACCTTTCCCCCACTACTCTAAGAGAAAAGAGTTATAAATATAATAATAGAAATTGTTTCAAAATCTTTTTTAAACTTTTTGATTATCAGTATAAAGTAACATTTTTGTATTAAGTCAATCTAAATTCACTTCTATCTTAGTCAATTCCCTTTTCTTGATTCTATCCTATATTTTGTCTTTCCAAATCTCTTTTTATCTCTTTGTCAATCTAACTTTACGTCTATACTTTTTAATTCCCTCGTCTCTATCTCGTCCTACCCTTTGTCTTTTCACATCAATCTTTTTATATCTCTTTCAATCTCAATTTCCGCCTATGATTTGGAATCCCTTCTTTACCAATCTAATGTAAGTTCATACGTCTATCTTTTTTAATATTCTGTTCTCTATCTCATTTTAACCTTTGTCTATCTACATCGATCTTTTTCCATCTCTTTGTACATATCAATTTCAGCCTATCTTTTTCAATTTTCTCTTCTCTTTCCCATCCTATCCTTTGCCTGTCCCCGTCAATATTTGTCTATCTCTTTGTCAATTGAAATTCACGTCTCTCCTAATTAATATCTCATTCCTTATTTCATCCTATCATACTTCAAGCTTTTTCTATCTCTTTAACAATCTACATTTCCATCTTTCTTAATCACCTTTTCTCTATCTCATCTTATCCTTCCTCTCTCCACATCAATCTTTTTCTAATTTACAATCCCCTCTTCTTTATCTCATCCTAGCCTTTGTCTATCCGCATCAATATTTGTCTATCTCTTTTAATCTAAATGTCTCATCCTATCCTGTTCCTTCTCTGTCCTATTCTATACTACATCCACAGCTATCTTTTTATAGTGATTTTACTATCTTTTTCTCTTTCCTTATCTAAATTTCTGTCTGTCTTTTTCAATCACCACTTTATCTTATCCTATTCTTTTTTTATCTCTTTTAATCTTAGTTTCTATCTTCCCTAATCCCATTATATCTATCTCATATTATCCTTCCTCTGTCCACATCAATATTTTTATATCTCGTTCAATATAAAATTCCGTCTAACTTTTTCAGTTCCCTCTTATTTATCTCATCTTATCCTACTCCTACGCTTTTCTATCTCTATGTAAATCTGCATTTTGATCTATCTCTTTTATCTCCTCTTCTCTATCCTATTCTATACTACATCTACAGTTATCTTTTTATAGTTATCTTACTACCTTTTTCTCTTTCCTCCTCTAAATTTCCGTCTTCTTCTTCAATAGCCCCTTTATCTTATCCTATTCTTTGTCTATCCACATCAATCTTTATATATCTCTTTCAATCTAAATTAAGTCTTTTTTTTACAAACCCATCTTCTTTATCTCATCCTATCCTTGGTCTATCCACATCAATCTTTTTCTCTCTCTTTCAATATAAATTTCCGTCTATTTTTTTCAATTCCCTCTTATTTATCTCATCTTACCCTACTCCTACGTTTTACTATCTCTTTGTCAATCTGCATTTCCGTCTATCTTTTTTATCTCCTCTTCTCTGTCCTATTGTATACTACATCTACAGTTATCTTTTCAGAGGTATCTTACTATCTTTTCTTCTTCCCTCATCTATATTTCCGTCTTTTTCAATCACCTATTTATCTCGCCCTAACCTTTGTCTACCTTCATCAATATTTTTTTATCTCATCGTCAATCTAAAATTTCCATCTACCTTAATCCCCTCTTCCCTACCTCATCTTATCATTCCTCTGTCCACATCCATCTTTTTATAATTTTTAATCCGCTCTTCTGTATCTCATCCTAGACTTTTTCTATCCGCATCAATATTTTTCTATTTCTTCGTCAATCTAAATTTCAATCTGCCTTAATCCCCACATCTCTATCTCATCTTATCCTTCCTCTGTCCAAATCAATACATTTCTATCTCTTTTAATCTAAATGTCCGTCTATATTTTTCAATCCCCTCTCCTCTATCTCATCCTATCATTTTTCTATCCACATAAATGTTTTTTTTATCTCTTAGTCAGTCTATATTTCCGTCTATCTTTTTTATCTCCTCTTCTCTGTGGCATTCCATACTAATCTACAGTTATCTTTTCAGAGGTATCTTACTATCTTTTCTTCTTCCCTCATCTATATTTCCGTCTTTTTCAATCACCTATTTATCTCGCCCTAACCTTTGTCTACCTTCATCAATATTTTTTTATCTCATCGTCAATCTAAAATTTCCATCTACCTTAATCCCCTCTTCCCTACCTCATCTTATCATTCCTCTGTCCACATCCATCTTTTTATAATTTTTAATCCGCTCTTCTGTATCTCATCCTAGACTTTTTCTATCCGCATCAATATTTTTCTATTTCTTCGTCAATCTAAATTTCAATCTGCCTTAATCCCCACATCTCTATCTCATCTTATCCTTCCTCTGTCCAAATCAATACATTTCTATCTCTTTTAATCTAAATGTCCGTCTATATTTTTCAATCCCCTCTCCTCTATCTCATCCTATCATTTTTCTATCCACATAAATGTTTTTTTTATCTCTTAGTCAGTCTATATTTCCGTCTATCTTTTTTATCTCCTCTTCTCTGTGACATTCCATACTAATCTAAAGTTATCTTTTTATAGTGTTCTTACTATATTTTTCTCTTCCCTCATCCAAATTTTCCATCCTTTCTCCGTGCACATCAATCTTTTATAATCTCTTTCAATCTAAATTTTCGACTACCTTTTTTCAATTCCCTCTTATTTATCTCATCTTACCCTACAGCTACGTTTTTCTATCTCTATGTCAATCTGCATTTCCGTCTATATTTTTTATCTCATCTTCTCTGTCTATTCTATACTGCATCTACAGTTATCTTTTTAGATTTATCTTACTATCTTTTTCTCTTTCCTCATCTAAATTTCTGTCTGTCTTTTTCAATCCCCTCTCTTTATCTCATCCTATCCTTCCTCTAACCACATCAATCTTTTTCTATCTCTGTCAATCTAAATTTCCATCTTCCTTAATCTTCTCATCTCAATCTCATCTTATCCTTCCTCTGTCCACATCAATATTTTTCTATCTCTTTCAGTCTCAAGTTCCGCCTATCATTTTGAATCCCTTCTCAATGTCAGCCCATCGTTTGTATATCTACGTCAATCTTTTTGTACTTCTTTGTCAATCTTAATTACGCCTCAGGATGGCCACTATCTAAGTTCATACGTCTATCTTTTTTAATATCCTCTTCTCTATCTCGTTTTAACCTTTGTCTATCCACATCGATCTTTTTTCATCTCTTTGTAAATATCAATTTCCACCTATCTTTTTCAATTCTCTTCTCATCCTATCCTACGTCAATCCTTTTCTATCAATTTGACAATCTAAATTTCTATATTTCTTAATCCCCTCTTCTCTGCCTCATCTTATCCTTCCTCTGCCCACATCAATTTTTTTCTAATTTCCAATCTCCTCTTCTTTATCTCAGCCCATCCTTTGTCTATCCATATCTATCTTTTTAAATTTCCTCTTCTCTATCTCATTTTAGCCTTTGTCTACCTGCGTCCATATTTTTCTATCTGTTCGTCAATCTAAATTTCCGTCTTCCTTAATCCCATCATCTCTATCTCATCTTATCCTTCCTATGTCCACATCAATCTTTATCTATCTCTTTCAATCTAATTTTACGTCTATCTTTTACAAACCCATCTTCTTTATCTCCTCCTATCCTTTGTCTGTCTGCATCAATATTTTTCTATCTCTTTCAATCTAAATTTCCATCTTCCTTAATCCCCTCATCTCTATCTTATCTTATCCTTCCTCTGTCCAAATCAATCTCTTTCTATCTCTTTCAATCTAAATTTCCGTCTATCTTTTGCAATCCCCTCTTCTCTATCTCATCCTATCCTTTATGTACCCACATCAATTTTTTTTTGATCTCTTAGTGTATCTACACTTCCGTCTATCTTTTTTAATTCCCTCTTCCTCGTCTCATCCTATCCTTTCTATATCTGCATCAATATTTTTCTATCTCTACGTCAATCTGCATTTCCGTCTATCTTTTTTATCTCCTCTTCTCTGTCCTATTCTATACTACATCTACAGTTATCTTTTCACAGGTATCTTACTATCTTTTTCTTCTTACTCATCTAAATTTCTGTCTGCCTTTTTCAATCGCCTCTTTATCTCATCCTATTCTTCGTCTATCCGCATCCATATTTTTCTATCTCTTCGACACTAAAAATTTCCGTCTATCTTTTTCAATCCCCTCATCTCTATCTCATCTTATTCTTCCTCAGTCCACATAAATGTTTTTATATCTTTTAGTCAATCTACATCTTCGCCTATCTTCTAAAGTTTCCTCTTCTCTATCTCATTTTAACCTTTGCCTACCTGCATCAATATTTTTTATCTCCTTAATCCCATCTTCCCTACCTCATCTTATCATTCCTCTGTCCACATCCATCTTTTTATAATTTTCAATCCGCTCTTCTTTATCTCATCCTAGACTTTTTCTATCCACATCAATACTTTTCTATCTCTTTTAATCTAAATTTACGTCTATCTTTTTCAATCCCCTTTCCTCTATCTCATCCTATCATTTTTCTATCCACATAAATGTTTTTTTATCTCTTAGTCAATCTATATTTCCGTCTATCTTTTTTATCTCCTCTTCTCTGTGGCATTCCATACTAAATCTAAAGTTCTTTTTTATAGTGTTCTTACTATATTTTTCGCTTCCCTCATCCAAATTTCCCTCTGTCTTTTTCAATCGCCTCTTTATCTTATTCTATTCTTTGTCTATCCACATCAATTTTATTCTATCTCTTACTCAATCTACATTTCCGTCTACCTTTGTAAATTTTCTCTTCTCTATCACATGTTAACCTTTGTCTATCCACATCGATATTTTCCACCTCTTTGTAAATATCAATTTCTCTTCTCTTTCCTATCCTATCCTTTGCAAATCCCCGTCAATATTTGTCTATCTTTTTGTCAATCTAAATTCACGTCTATATTAATTAATATCCTCTTCTTTATCTCATCCTACCCTACGTCAATCTTTTTCTATCTCTTTGACAATCTTAATTTCTATCGTTCTTAATCCCCTCTTCTCTACCTCATCTTATCCTTCCTCTGTCCACATTAATTTTTTTCTAATTTTCAATACCCTCTTCTTTATCTCATCCTAGCCTTTGTCTATCCGCATCAATATTTTTCTATCGCTTCGTCACCCTAAAATTCCATCTTCCTTAATCCCCTCCTCTTTATCTCACCTTATCTTTCCTCTGTCCACATCAATTTTTTTCTATCTCTCAGTCATTCTACTTTTCCGTCTACCTTTTTAAATTTCCTCTTCACTATCTTATTTTAACCTTTGTTTATCTGCATAAAAATTTTCTATCTCTTCGTAAATCTAAATTTTCACCTTCCTCAATCCCTTCATCTCTATCTCATCTTATTCTTCCTCTGTACACATCAATCTTTTTCTATCAATTTTAATCTAAATTTCCGTCTATCCTACTTCTACGTTTTTCTATCTCTATTTTAATCTGCCCTATGTAAATCTTCCGCCTATCTTCTTTTATCTCCTTTCCTCTGTCCATATATTAATTTCCGTCTGTCTTTTTCAATCGCCTCTTTATATTATCCTATTCTTTGTCTATCCACATCAATCATTTTTTATCTCTTTCAATCTAAATTTCCATCTTCCTTATTCTTCTCATCTCTCTCTCATCTTATCCTTTCTCTGTCCACATTAATCTCTTTCTATCTCTTTTAATCTAAACTTCTATCTTCCTTAATCTCCTCATCTCTGTCTCTCTCTCATCTTACCCTTCCTCTGTTCACATCAATCTCTTTCTGTCTCTTCGTCAATCTTAATTTTTATCTTCCTTAATCCCCTCATCTCTATCTCATCTTATTCTTCCTCTGTCCATACAAATATTTTTTTATCTCTTTCAGCCTGAATGTCCGTCTATCTTTTTTTCAATTCCCTCTTTAGCATCTCATCCTATCCTCCTCCTAAGTTTATCCATCTCTATGCCAATCTGCATTTCCGTCTATCTTTTTTTATCTCCTCTTGCCTGTCCCATTCTACACAACATCTACAGTTATCTTTTTGTCTTGGAGTTATCTTACTATCTTTTTCTCTTTCCTCATCTAAATTTCCGTCTTTTTCAATCGCCTATTTATCTTATCCTATTCTTTGTCTATCCAAATCAACCTTTATCTATCTCTTTCAATCTAAATTTACGTCTATCTTTTACAAACCCATCTTCTTTATCTCATCCTATCTTTGGTCTATCCGCATCAATATTTTTCTATCTCTTCGTCAATCTAAATTTCCGTCTTCTTTAATCCCGTTTTCTCTCTCTCATCTACCCCTTCCTCTGTATACATGAATCTTTTTCTATCTCTTTCAATCTACATTTCCGCGTATCTTCTAAAATTTCCTCTTCTCTATCTCATTCTAACCTTTGTCTACCTGCATCAATATTTTTCTATCTCTTCGTCAATCTAAAATTTCCATCTTCCTTAATCCCCTCATATCTACCTCATCTTCTCCTTTCTCTGTCCACATAAATCTTTGTATAATTTTCAATCCGCTCTTCTTTATTTCATCCTAGCCTTTTTCTATCCGCATCAATATTTCTCTATCTCTTCGTCAAGCTAAATTTCCATCTTCCTCAATCCCCTCATCTCTATCTCATCTTATCCTTCCTCTGTCCACATCAATCTTTTTCTATCTCTTTCAATCTAAGTTTCCGTCTATCTTTTTCCATTCCCTCTTCTTTATCTCATCCTATCCTTTGTCTATCTACATAAATCTTTTTCTATCTCTTAGTCAATCTAAATTTCCGTCTATCTTCTTAAGTTTCCTCTTCTCTATCTCATTTTAACGTTTGTCTATCTGCATCAATATTTTTCTATCTCTTCATCAATCTGAATTTCCATCTTCCTTAATCTCCTGATCTCTATCTCATCCTATCCTACTACTGCGTTTTTCTATCTCTATGTCAATCTATGTCAATTCCGTCTATCTTTTTTTATCTATTCTTCTCTGCCCCATTATATATTGCAACTACGGTTATCTTCTAATCTTAGAGTTATCTTACTACCTTTTTCTCTTTCCTCATCTACATTTCCGTCTATCTTCTTAAATTTCTTCTTCTCTATCTCATTTTAACCTTTGTCTATCTGCTTCCATATTTTTTTATCTCTTCGTCAATCTAAATTTCCATCTTTCTTAATCCCCTCATCACTATCTCATCTTATCCTTCCTCTGTCCACATTAATTTTTTTCTATCTCTTAGTCAATCTACATTTCCGTCTATCTTTTTAAATTTCGTCTTCAATATCTCATTTTAAACTTTTTTCTATCTGCATCAATATTTTTCAATCTCTTCGTCAATCTAAATTTCCTTCAATCCTGTTCAATCCCCTCTTCATTATCTCATCCTATCCTTTGTCTATTCGCATAAATATTTTTCTATCTCTTCGTCAATTTAAATTTCCATCTGTCCTTTTTTAATCGCCTCTTTGTATTGTCCTTTTCTTAGTCTATCTACAAAAATCTTTTTCTATCTCTTTTAATCTAAATTTCCATCTTCCTTAATCCCGTCATCTCTATCTTATCTTATTCTTCCTCTATCCACATTAATATTTTTCTATCTCTTTGCCAATCTAAATTTCCGCATTTATTAATTCCCTTTTCTCTATCCTATCCTATTCTTTCTCTATACACATCAATCTTTTTCTATCTATTTTTTCATATAAATTTTAAATCAGCCCCCTCTTCTCTACCTAAACTATTTGTCAATCTATATCTTTGTCAATCTAAGTTCACTTTTATCTTTTTTGGTATGAGAGGGGCGATTCGGCGGACGTTTTTAAATTTCCTGTCATTTTCCGGTTTTCCCCGGTCAAATTTTTTCATTTTTCCGATCATCTAAAAGTAACATGTTCATATATTTTCCGTCAAACGTAAACATTTATTTTAATTCGTGACGTTCAGTCTAAACATCCTTTAACACAACAGAGCAAACAATTGAAAAATAAATTATTTTTAAACAAAAATGATGAGTCTTCAACTTTAATAGTTAAATTTTAAAAGAATAAGGTGAATTTTTTTAAAGAATAAAATTAATTTTTAAACAAAAAGGTTAATTTTCTACAAAAAAATACAATTTCTCAACAAAATACATGAATTTGTAAGGAAATACTTAAATTTTCAATCTAAGAAAACGAATATTTAACTAAATAGATGAATTTTAAATTATTAAAAAAAGAATTTTTAATAGGAAATGGAATAGTTAATTAGTTAATGAATTTTCAACCTAACTAACAAATTTGCAAATAAATGATGGATCTTTAACATAGAAAGTATAAATTGTCACCCAAAACTGAAATTATTAAGTTTTAAGTTAAAAAAATCAAATTTTAACCAAAGAAGAAGAATTTTTAACTAAAAAATATAATGTTTCAACTGAAAATTGTATGATTGAATTTTCAGTCAAAAAATGAATATCTGACCAAACAGATGAATTTTTAACTAAAATTATGGAATATTAAAGTGGAATAATAGTTAAATTTACAGTTTTAAAAGAATAAAATATGTATATAATTTTCAACCAAAAAAGAAACAAAATATTTCGATTTTCGGCAAAAAATTCCTTATCGTCAAAAAAAACAAATTTTCAATCAAATAGCTCATTATTCAACTAAAAAGTTTTTAAGCTCGAAACTCGATTTTTAAAGCAAAATACAATTAAATTTTCAGTTGGACAAATTAATTTTAAACCAAACAAATAAATTGCATTTTTAATCATAAAGATTAATTTCTACACAAAAAATACGACTTTTCCACAAAGCACACACATTTTCAAATAAATAGTTTAATTTTTAAATACAAAATATCAATTTTTAACCAAATAGTTGAATTTTCATTTTTTTTAAATGTATAACAAAAAATAGAATAGTTGAAGTTTCCGTTAAAAATGTCATTCTTAATAAATAAAACTACCGGATTTTCGTCAAAATTCTTAAATTTTTTACTAGAATAGTTAAATTTATAGTTAAAAAATGTATTTTCAACACAGTAGTTACATTTCCAAAAAGAGATGAATTTTCAAATAAAATTGTGAATCTTCAAACATACAAAAGAAGAATTTTTAAAATTCTCTTTCCATATAATTGATAATAATGAGATAAATAATTGAGAAGTAAGCGAATAAAACGTGATAAATCCATTTTTTTTAAATTCATAAAATGAGTGTGCCTGTATATTTATAATGTCATTAATTTGGTTAACAAACTTAAGTCAGTGAAAAAATTTCAGAAAAAAAAGTTGCAAAACTTTTTTCTTAAAGTTGCAAAAAATAAAAATTCTTTCTCTAATAAATTATAAATAAAAATTTACAAAATCAGACTCAATAAACGCTACATTCTTTAAATCATGTGATTTTAAATTTCTCGTTTTAATTAATAAAAAGCTGGTCATTTATCCGGTTTTCACGGTAAAATCATTAAATTTTCTAGGTCGAGTCTTGTTTACTTTTCAAAATTGACCAAAATAATAAAAATAATTTTTTTTTAATAAAAATATACGTTTATTTGTATTCCAAAAAATTTGGGAAAGGCATGAAAATTAAAAGAAAAATGTGGACCACATTACTGGGACTGGTACTTACGAAAATTGATGATGAACTCTGGGAGACCCGATCGCAACTTGGAGACTGAAATCTTTCGTTTCACCTTTCCCAACTCTTTCTGTCACCTGAAATCATTTTAATATTCTAAATTTCTAATTCTGATATTTCAAATCAGCTTTACAAATTACGAAAAGTTAAAAACCTTACTTCAAAGATAAAAAAAAAGCAAATAATGTCATAAATTTTGAAAAATAGTATGTAGTCTGAACTAAAAAAGTCTGCAAAAGAAAATTAACTTTCTTTCTAAGCCAAATTTTTAATTTTCAAACCTAATATTTTTAAAGCATTAAAAATAAATGCGAAGGAAATTAATAGTACTAAATGAATAATAAAACCATTTTTGGTTAAACGTTTTATTATTTGATTCGGAATTCAATTATTTTGTTGAAAATTCTACAATTTTGTTAAAAATAAATTATACTTCTTGATTAAAAATTAAACTGCTTGATGGAAAATGCGAATTTCTGTTTAAAAATTAATCTGTTTTATAGAAAATTCGTATTTTCCGCTCGAAAATTTAACAATTTAGTTTAAAGATACCTTTTTGTTAAAAAATTCGTCTTTTCGGCTTTAAAAGTACGTCCTTTGTATTTAAAATTTAGTTCTTTTGGTAGAAAATTCGTATTTCGGAATCAAAAATTTAACAATTTGGTAGAAAATTTAAACATTTGCTTGAAAATTTATCTTTTTGGAATCAAATTTTTTTTAATGTAACTGTTTGGTTGAAACATCGTCAGCTTCAATTGAGAATTTTAATATTTGTTTAAAAATTCTTTTCTTTTTACAAATTTCAACTGTTTTTTCTTGAAATAATTTTTTTTTAATATCAACTATTTTATGTTTCCATGAAAATTCATTTTTTGAAGTTGAAAATTTATCTCCTTGACTGAAAGATAAACTACTTTCATAAAAGGTAATTTTTTCTGTTACAGTTTAATAATTTTCGTTGAAATTTTTTTTTTAGTTTGATAGGAAATAATTTTTAATCGAAAATTTAACTGTTTTCTTGAAAGTCCAAATGACTGTTTCAAAATGAATTTTTCTGTTAAATATTTATCTTTTCGGGTTAAAAATTCAACTATTTAGTTAAAAATGATTTTTCCCATAATAAGTTTTAATTGAAAATTCGTTTTTTCTTATAAATTTCAATTGTTTTTTATTGAAATTAAATTTTTTTAATATAAACTATTGCATGTTTGGTTGAAAATTCAAATTTTTGAAGTTCAAAATTCAACTCCTTGACTGAAAAATAAACTACATTCATAAAAGTTCATTTTTTCGGTTACAGTTTAATAATTTTCATTAAAAAAATTTTTTTTAGTTTGATAAGAATTAATTTTTTAATCGAAAATTTAACTGTTTTGTTGAAAATCCAAATGACTGTTTCAAAATAAAATTTTCTATTAAATATTTATCTTCTCGGGTTAAAAATTCAACTATTTATTTAAAAATGATTTTTCCCATAATAAGTTTTACTTGAAAATTCGTTTTTTCTTATAAATTTCAATTGTTTTTTATTGAAATTAATTTTTTTTAACATAAACTATTGCATGTTTGGTTGAAAATTCAAATTTTTGATTCTAAAAATTCACCTCCTTGGCTGAAAGATGAAACACTTTTATAAAAATTTATGTTTTTCGGTTACAGTTAACTAATTTTCGTTAAAAATTATTTTTATTTTTAGGAATTAATTTTTTAACTGAAAATTTATCGATTTTGTTGAAAATCCAAATGAGCGTTTGAAAATAAACTTTTCTGTTGAAAATTTATATTCTCCGGTTGAAAATTCAACTTTTTTATAGATAAATTCGTCGGTTGTTAAAATTTATCTTTTTTAGTTTAAAAATTCAACTATTTGCTTAAAAATTAACGTTATAATTGAAAATTCAACTACTTTGTTGAAAACTCATAATTTTCGTTTGAAATATTATCAATTTTGGCAGAAATTTGGTATTTTTTGGTTAAAAATTTAACTTTTCAGTTAAAAACGAATCTTTTTTGGTTAAAAAGTTGAAAGTTAAATTTCTTTGTCAAAAGTTATTATTTTTTTTATTTTAATTTCATAATTTTATTTTAAAAATTAATGTTTTGGTAAAAAGATAATTTTTTTAGCTGAAAATTAAATTCTTTTGTTAAAAATTTAACTGATTTCAAAAAAATGAATTTTGTTTTAAAAATTTATATTTACATATTTGAAACGGCCAAATTTGCACTGTCTAGTAGACAAATTTTTGTTTTAATTGAAATTACAGTCTCCCAAATAAAAAATTTAATTATTCCATTTTATGTTAAAAAATTTATCTTTTTTCGTTTAAAAATTGAAATACTATTAAGTTAAAAATTATTCTTTTTCTTTGAAAATTCAACTGTTTTGTTAAAATTGTATTAAATTTAATATATTATGTATTGTATTGAGAATTTCTTAAGCCATTTTCCTAGGTATTGATTTAAATCGCTTTTTAAATTTAAATAAAATTGGGGACGGAAATTACTGCGAGAATTTAAATTTTCCTTGTTCCTGAAATTCAAACTTTCAATTCTCCTTCCTTATTTTATCTTCAGAAAAGGAAGGTCAAATCAATCTGCAAACTCAGTATTATCTTTTGTCATGAAAATAGTCGTTTATCCCGACGGCCATCGATCGCTAAATCTTGTTCAAAATATCCACGTGTCAAGGTAAAGTTCAATAGAAAATTTAAACAATAAAAAGTAACCTCCATTTTATACAGGTATATAAAAAATTTTCAAATATATTAAAACTGATAACATCCCTTAAAATTGTAATTCCTGAAGCAATAAATTTTACAACCAAAAAAAAATTCCCTTTATTTATAAAATTCACGAATCTGGTTTATATGCATAAAAAGTCCCTAAAAAAATACTTTCTCTTCACTCTCTGCAGAAAATAAAACATATGCTTGAATTTTTACGACGAGAAAAAAAATTTAATAAATTTGCGTCATAATGTTTGCGAGAGGTCATGCGTTAGTAAAATGTGCTTTACAAAATTCTTCTTACCATAGTCTTGCTATTTTCGTGTATGTAAATCTAACATAATACGTGTGAAGGTAAAAAAAATAAAAATTTTGGATTTCTACAAAAATAAAAATTAAAAAAAAAGGTTTTCATCGATTTTCTTATAAATTTACAAAATTCAGAAAAAAATTCGAGTTTTTTAAAGAGGTATTTATAAGAATAAATAAAAAAGAAAAATAATGTTTAATTGAAAAAGAATAAATATTTTTTAAAAATAAAATGATAATTTTAAAAGATTTCTACAGAAAAATAGTATACAACTTTTTACGAATTTTTAAAGGTTTCAAAAGAATAACATTTTTTAAGGACTCCTGGGAAAACCTCAAATAGTTTTTCAGTTTGAAAAATTAATTTTTAAAGAAAATTGCAAAGTATTTCACAAAATTCCAAAAGATTTTAAGGCAATTTATTTAAGTTTGAAAGAATGTTCACCAATTTTTAAACTATTTGAATTAAATTTGAAATTTAAAAAAAAATTTAAATGAAGGAATTTGAAAGATTTCAGAATTAAAAAAGAATTTTCTCAATATGCCTGCAAAAATTGAAAATTATTTGTCATTTAAAAATTAATTTCAAGAGGATATTTAAAAAGTTTTTTTTAAATAAATAGATTTCAAAAGTGGTGTAAAAACAGTTTGGCAGATTTGAAGGCGATTTTCGTTATTTCGGGGATTGAAATAAAATTTTTGGATAATTTCGAATTATGTTTAAAATATGCTTAAAAGATTTAAGAATTTTTAAAGATTCAAAAATCATTTTGAATTGGAAAAGATTGTAAAGAATTTAAAATAAAATGGAAATTTTTGAAGATTTCGAGAAAAAATCCAAAGTTTTTTCAACATTTTCGAAAACTTTCAAAATAAAATAAAAAAATTAACTTCTTAAGTTTTCAAAAGATTTCTCAAAACGATTTCTATTAATTTGTTAAGATTTTTCTAATTTTTTGGAATATTTAAAATCAGTTTCAAAGATCTCAAGAGATTAAAAGTATTTTCTGACTTTCGATGATTTTCAAGAATTTATCAAATATTTTTAATATTCTACCAAGCTTCTAAACCTTTTCACTATTTTTTAAACTTATTCAATATTGTCTAATTTTTGATAAAATCCTTCTAAATAAATAAATATTTTTAAAAAAATGTCTAGATGCTTTTTAAACTTATCTGAAATATTCCAAAATCTTATTGAAGTTTTTCCAGAATTTTAGGAAAATTATAATATAACCGAAAAATAAATAAAAGAATTATCTTAAAAAGTAAATCATTGGTCTAAAATGTTTAGTTTGCATTGGAAAAATTGAAAAATCTTTTTTGGTTAACAGTCCATCTGATTTGGTTGAAGATTCGGATATTTAGTGAAAAACTTGTCTCTTTTTTTATAAATTTAACTATTTTTCATTTTTAATAAAAATATTTTTTTACTGAATTACTAACTATTCCTTTTTTCCCTTTAAAATTAAGCTTTTTTGCTCAAAAATTCAAATTAATTGGTTAAAAGCCGAACTTTGTCAAAAATCTTTTCAAATTCTAGAAGATTCATAGTTTTAATTAAAAATTCAATTTTTATAGTACAAAATTCATCATTTTCGTTAAAAATTTCATCTTTTCTGTTTAAAAATTAATATGTTTCGGTTATTAATTCAACCGCAACATTAATTATTCAATTTTTTGATAAAAATGGATATTTTATAGTTGAAAATTCAAATATTTATTTGAGAATTCATTATTTTATGAAAAATTTGTCATTTTCGTATAAAATTAATCCTCCCATTTGATTGAAAAAAGTTTTATAGAAAATTGATATTTTTGGGGGAAAAATAAATGTTTTCGCTGACATTATGATTTGACATATTTGAAATAATAAAAAATCTTTTTAAATTTTTTCAAAAATTTTAGAAAAATGATATTAATATAAACTAAAAAACAAGTAAAAAAATAGTCAAACATTTTATTTTGTATGTAAAAATAATTTTTCCTTTCAAATTATAGTCTGATTGAAAAATATTTTCTTTCTTGAATAAAAAATCTTTTTTTGTTGACAATTAATCTTTTTTGTTTCATGGTTTAATGATTCAACTATTTTCTTGAAAATTCATTTTTGTTTATCAATTCAACTGTTTTTGACTAAAAATTAAAATATTTTTAGTTAAAATATCTTTTGGTTAAAAACTCATGATATTAGTTAGAGAAATTTAACTATTTTGTTACACTACTTTTTTTGTGGAAACTTATTTTTGAACTTAAAATTTAACTATTACACTTTTGGTTAAAAATTGATATTTTTTTAGTTAAAAATTTAACTATTTTACTTAAAAATGTATCTATTTTATTGGAAATACATCTTTTTTCGTACAAAATTAATCTTTTTCATTGAAAATTTCAATATTTGGTTGAAATGTTGCATTTTTGTTTTGTAGGAAATTCGTATTTTTGGGTGAACATTAACTTTTTCGTTCAAATTTTAATTTGAAATATCTGAAATCTTACAAAACATCTTTTTGAATTTTCTCAAAAATCTTAGAAAAATTATATTTATATAACCTAAAAAACAACTAAAATAAAAAAGTCGAAATTTTTATTTTCCAATGAAAACTAATTTTTCCCTTTAAATGATATTTTTATTGAAATTTGTTTTTCTTTCCTAACTAAAAAATCTTTTTTTCGTTAACATATATTCTATTTTGGATAAGAATTCAACTATTTTTTAAAAATTCGCATTTTTGGGATGAATTCAACAGTTTGTTATTAAAAATTAAATTAAAATTGTCGCCCTTTTTTGGTTGAAAATGGAAATAACTTGTTAAAAATTAATTTTTTTGATTGAAAAATAAGTAATTTTATCGAAAATTAATCTATTTTGTTTAAAATACATTTTTTGAGAATTAAAATTTTATACTGAAAAGGTAACTATTCCATTTTGTATTAAAACTGATATTTTTTCTTTAGAAAAAAGTTTTTGTAAAAAAAATGGTTTTTTTTTTTAATTCATATTTTTTTGTTGAAAATTAACTTTTTTGTTGAAATTTTCATTTAAAATATCTGAAATCATACAAAACATCTTTTTGAATTTTCTTAAGAATCTTAGAAAAATTATATTTATGTAACCTAAAAACAACTAAAAAGAAAAAATATTCAAAATTTGTACAATAGTAAAAAAAAAATTTCTTCTAAAATTATAATTTGATTAAAATTTGTTTTTCTTTCTTGACTGTAAACATTTTTGGTAAAATGCTTTTTTTTAGTTAAAAATGAATTTTTTTAAATGAAAAATTGCTTGATCTGGTTGAAAATTGAACTGATTTGTTAAAAATACGTTTCTGTTTTATTAAAACTTAAATTTTAAAAGGAAAATGTAACTACTCCATTTTTTGTTAAAAATTGATATTTTTTAGTAGAAAATCGAATATTTACTTGAAAATTCATGTATTTAGTTAAAAATTCGTATTTTTGTTATTAAAATAAATCTTTTTGATTGAAAATTAAAAAGTTTGTTTAAAAATGAGCTTTTTTGTTAAAAATTTAACTGTTTTGTAGACCATTTATATTTTTTGGGACAAAATTATTTTTTCGATGACAGTTTGATTTTACACATATGAAATCTCAAAAAAAAAAATTTTTATTTTCTTCAGTTTAAAAAAAATTATACTTACATGACCCAAAAATAATCAAAATTTGTGTTTTTTTATAAAAATAAGTTTCCCCCTCAAATTATAATTTGATGGATTTTTTTCTTTCTGGGAGTAAAAATCTATTTTGGCTGAAAATTTCTTTTTTTACTTCAAAGTCATAATATTTGTTAAAATTTTGTTTTGTTTGGTAGAAAATTCAACTGATAGGTTGAAAGTTTAAAGATCTTTTAAAAAATTTCTTTTTTTTGATTGGTGATTCATTGATCTTTTTGAAAATTCGCCTCTTTTGTTAAAAATAAGTTTATTTTTATTAAAACTTAAATTTTGATTTAAAAATTTAATTTTTCACATTTTTTCCCTCAAAATTAATATTTTTTAGATTAAACGTTATGCACTTTATTGAAAATTCGTATTTTTTCAAATTAAATTCTTCATCTTAGTTGAAAATTTATATATTTGGTTAAAAATGAACTTTTTCATAGAAAACTCAAATTTTTTGTAGAAAATTCATATTTTTCGAATAAAAAATAACTTTTCCGTTAAAATATTTATTTAAAATATCTGAAATCTTCAAGAATCTTTTTGAGTTTTTACGAAAATCTGAAGAGAAGCATAATCTTAAAGGAAATAAAGAAAGAAACCCAAGAAAATAAATATATATTCAAAATTGTTATGAATAAAAAATCTTTTTGCTCACCATATTCATCAAAACGTCCATTTCCTGCTTGAGAAGCGCGAAATTTGGCATTTTCGAGTTCTGATTCTGCAAATTTAAGTGAGGAACGTAAGGTTTTTGACCCACTGCTGACAATCTCTGAATCATACTGGAAAAAAATTTGTCTTGAGACTAAAATTAAAAACAGAATTTCATGTTAAAAATTCCTTATGAATTAAATTAAAAACAGACCTTTCTACTTGTTGTGTGACAGTATTTATTTCTTCATTGTACAAAGATAATTCCTCTTCCAGATCGGCGATCTTTGAATCGTTTTTCGTGCGGTCTGGCGAAAAACCCTGAAACATAAGATACTTTACATTTCGCACACGTTTGACCTTCTCAGAGATTTTTTCACCTCAAAATTCACATTTTTGCTGATAATAAATAACTCAGTTTTCTCAAAAGAGAGTTAAATATTAAAAATCTAACGATATAATCAAAGTTGAGATTTTTTCAATTTTTACAAACTCCATACAGATTGTCTATTGGGTTAATATTTATTTTTTAAAGAATCTACTTTTTTTTAAATAATTTTGTATGGATTTAAATTTTTATTTACTAAATACTAATGTAAAATTAGGTCCATTTACCATTTTTAACATTCGTTATTTATAAATAATTCGTTTTTTCTTTGAATTAACAACAGTAAAAATAGAAGAAAATTCAATTTTTAATTTTTTTCAATATTCAACTGTTAAAAATACAATTTTCAATTTTCTTCTATTTTCACTCTTTCAATTTTTATTTTATTAATTCTCATGCAAACCTAAGTATATTTAACATTTTTTAAATAGTCTTTTAATTATCAAATGTTGGAAATTTTGAAAGTGAAAATTCAATTCACAACAGTTAAAAATTTAATTTCTTTTTATAATTAACAGTTGAATATTTAACTTTAAAATTCAATTTTGAACGGTTGAAAATGTATTTTTCAATTTTCTTCAATATTCAAAAGTCAAATTTCCAACGTGAATTCCCAATTCCAAATACATCCGTGAAAATGTGTATTCAATAAATTATGATGTACAATTATGTAAATATAATATTTATCAATTTTATTTTTTGCTTCAATTTTCAAAATTTTGAAAATTAAATTTTCAACAGTTAAAAATTCAATGTTTAATTATCTTCAACATTTGACAGTTTAATTTTTAAAAGAATAAAAAGTAATTTCTTTTAATATTGAACTGTTTAAATTGTAACTGTTGCAAATTTACTTTTTTTTTGAATTTTTAAAAGTTCAAATTCTTTTTTCAATTTTCTTCTACATTTAAATTGAGGTTTTCTTAAATTTCAACTACTGAAATGTTTATTTAGTTAATTCCTATGTAAAATTATTTGAACACAATATTTGCAACACATTTTTCAACCTTTAACATTTTTTAATTCAATAGTTAAAATTTAAAATTTGAAATTTTCTTCAATATTAAACTGTTCAAAATTGAATTTTCACTTTTCTTCAATTTTCAAGTATTTCAGTTTTTATTTAATATAATCTAATGTAAAACTATTCAAATTAAACATTCTTTTTTTATCACTTGTTAGAAATTGAAAATAATTAAAAATTTTATTATCAATAGCAAAAAATGTCAATTCTTTTAATATTTAGCAGTTGAATATTTAACTGTTGAAAATTCAATTTTCTTAAATTTTTAACATTTAAAATTTACATTTCTTCGAATACCAAATTATACTTTTCTTAAATTTCAACTTGTATAATGTTCATTTATTAAAGCATCATGCAAAATTATATAAATATAATATTTTTAACACTTATTTTCGACTGACAAAAATTAAATTTTTAATCGTGGAAAATTAAAATTTCAATTTTCTTCAATATTCAAATGTTCCAAGATTCAATTTTCTTTAATTTCCAACTATTTAAATATTAATTTATCTAATACACTCTTGTTTGAAACTGTGATTTTAACATTTTTAGAATAGTTATTCATATAAGAAATTCTTTTTTTAAATTATTAAATGTTGGAAATTAAAAAATATTAAATTTTATTTTCAAAAGTTATAAATTCATTTTTCAATCTTCCTCCATACTCGACAGCTTAATTTTCAACAGGAAAAAATGTAATTTATTTTAATACTTAACTGTTAAATTCGTAAGTGTTGACAATTCAATTTTTTCCATTTTTATCAGTTCATATTCAATTTTCTTCTATATTGAAAATTTAATTTTCACTATTTTAATATTTAACAGCTGAATAATCAACTGTTGAAAAATAAATTTTCATCAATTTTCAACTGTTGAAAAATAAATTTTCATCAACCTTCAACAGTTGAAAATTCAATTTTCCATTTTCTTCAATTTTGTATTATTTTTATTTTCATTTAATAAAGTCTAATGTAAAAATATCTAAGTTTAACTATTTATAAGCAAAATGTATTGTTAACTGTGAAAATTAAAAAAAAATCATCTTTCAATTTTCTTGAAAAAGTGGAATATCTTTTAATATTTAAAATTTAAATAATCAAATGTTGAAAATTCAATTTTCTTCAATTTTCATTATTTGAAAATTCAGTTACAATTTTTTTCAATATTCAACAGTCGAATTTTCAACTGTTACTATGTAAAATTATGTGAATATAACATTTTTAACACGTTTCAACTGTTAAAAATTGAATTTTCAACTGCTGAAAATTAAATTGTAAGTTTTCTCCAATTTCCCACTATTGCAATCTTTATTTAATAAATTCTCATATAAAAATATGTATATATAAAATTGTTAACATAAGTTTTTTTTTATAAAAAAATTCTTTCTTTTAATAATCTACAGTTAGGTTTAAAAAAAATTTTTATTTAATTTTCAACGGTTAATAACTTAATTTTCTTGAATATTCGACAGCTGAATTTTAAACAGCTCAAAACTTAATTCGTTTAATATTTAGCAATTGAGTATTCCAGTTTCTTCTATTTTTAACAGTTTGGAAATTCAGGGTTCAATTTTCTTCAACATTCAAACGTCGAATTTCCATGCGTTAAAAATTTAATTTTCTATTTTCTTCAATATTCCATTTTAAGTTTACCTTAATTTCAACTGCTGAAATGTTTACTTATTACACTTCTATGTAAAATTATGTAAATATTAAAATCTTAACACTTTTTTTATCATTTTTGAATTTGACATAGAATTTTGAACAGTTCAAAAGTAAAATTTCAATTTTCTTCAATATTCAACTGTTTTTAGTTTTCTTCAATTTATATCTATCAATATTTTTATTCAATAAATGATAATGTAAGACTATGTAAATTTTATATTTTTACACAGGTTTTTAAAAATAAAAAATTATTCTATTTTAATTGTCGACTGCAAGAAATTAAAAAAAAAATTTAATTTAATTTTCAACAGTTAAAAATTCAATTTTCTTCAATATTTGACAATTTAATTTTTAATATTTAAAATTTAATATTTAACGGCTGAGTAGTCAAATTTTAAAAATTGATTAAAAAATTGGAAATTTTTTTTTCTATGTAAAATTATGTAAATATAACATTTTTAACACTTTTTTAACTGTTGAAATTTTAATTTTCTACAGCCAAAAATGAAAAAATCAATTTTCTTCAATATTCAACTGTTGAAAATTAAATTTTCAGTCTCCTCTAATTTCCAGCTGTTGCAATTTTTATTTGATAAATTATCATGTAAACTATGTAAATTTAATATTTTTTAAATAGATTTTTTATAAAAACTTCTGTTTTTTAATTTATGGACTGTTGCAATTTTAAAAAACTTGAAAATTCAATTTTCAACAGTTAAAACTCAATTTGCTTCAATATTCGACAGTTTAATTTTCAACAACTAAAAATTTAAGTTCTTTCAATATTTAGCAGTTGAGTATTTAACACTTGAAATATTCAATTTTCTTCAATTTTAAACAGTTGACAATTTAGTTTTCAATTTTCTACAATATTCAAACCTTAAATTTCTAAGGATTAACAATTTAATTTTCAATTTTCTTGAATATTCCATTTTAAGATTTCCTTAATTTCAACTTATGAAATGTTTATTTCATAAATTTCTATGTAAAATGCTGTAAATCTTGCACTGTCACAACTTTTTTCAACAGTTTTGAATGTTTGAATTTGGAATTAAATTTTCAACAGTTGAAAACTAAAATTTCAATTTTTTTGAATACTCAACTGTTGAAAATTAAATTTTTCTTTTTCTTCAATTTTCATCTATTAAAATTTGTATTCAATAAATCATTATGTAAAACTATGTAAATTTAAAACGTTAAAAATAGATTCTTTATAAAATATTTTTTCTTTTAATTGTCAACTGTTGGAAGCTTAAAAAATTCTAAATTTTACTATTAACAATTAAAATCCCAATTTTCAATTTTCTTCAATATTCGGCAGTTTAATTTTTAGCAGCTAAAAAAAGAATTTCTTCCAATATTCAACAGTTGAATATTCAACTGTTAAAAATTCAATTTTCTGCATTTTGAACAGTTGAAAATTCATTTTTCAATTTTCATTAATATTCTGAAGGCGAATTTCCATCTGTTAAAAATCTAATCATTAGTTTTCTTCAATTTTCATTTGTTAAAATATTTATTGAATAAATTTTTATGTACAATTATGTGAATATAATATTTTTAACATTTATTTTTTGTATACGAAATTCGCGTTTTCATCTCAATATTGAACGATATTATATATAATATAATATTATATTATATATTCAATATTCCACAGTTATATTTTTGACTTTAGCGAATTCCATTTTCATCCATTTTTAAGTCAAAATTCAAATTTTAATTCCCTTCAGTATTCAACTTTTATTTTTCTTTAATTTTGAACTGTTGAAATGATTATTTATCAAAAGCCCATGTAAAACTATGTGAATTTAACATGTTTAAAATAGGTTTTTTAATGCAAAATTCTTTCTTTAATGATCAACATTTGAAATTTAAAAAAATTCAATTTTCAACAGTTAAATAATCAATTTTCTTCCATATTTGACAGTTTACTTTTCAACAGCTAAAATTTTATTTTTTTCAATATTGAACTGTTCAAATTGTAACTGTTGCAAATTTATTTTTTTTTTAATTTTTAAAAATTCAAATTCTATTTTTATTTAGTTAATTTCTATGCAAAATTATGTAAATATAATATTTTTAACACATTTTTCAACTTTTTAATTTTTAATATTCAACAGTTACAAATTGAAATTTGCAATTTTCTTCAATATTAAACTGCTAAAAATTAAATTTTCAGTTTTCTTCAATTTCCAAGTATTTCAATCTTTATTTAATATAATCTAATGTTAAACTATTTAAATTTAAAACATTCTTTTTTTTATCGCTTGACAGAAATTGAAAATAATTTAATATTTAACAGTTGATTATTCAACTATTGAAAAAATGAAAATTCAATTTCCTTCCATTTTTAACAGTTGAAAATTGAGTTTTCAATTTTTTTTGACATTTAACAGCCGAATTTTGTACTGGTAAAAAAATTCATTGTTCATCAATTTTTAACAGTCAAAATTCAATTTTTAATTTTCCTTTAATTTTCAAAATTAAGTTTTCTTAAATTTTAACTGTTGAAATGTCTATTAATTAAATTCCTGTATGAAATTATTTAAATATTACCTTTTTTAACACGTTTTCAACTGTTAAAAATTTAATTTTTAACATTTAAAAATGAAAATGTCAATTTTCTTTAATATTTAACTGTTGAAAACTAAATTTTCAGTTTCCACCAATTTTCAACTTTTGAGATTTTTGTTTAATAATTTCTTATATAAAACTATGTGAATTTAAAATTTCTAACATACGATTTTTTTTTATAAAAACTTCTTTCTTTTAATTATCAACTGTTAGGATTTAATAAAATTCAATTTTCAACAGTTAACAACTCAATTTTTTCCATATTTGACCGTTCTTCATTCCATTTTAAATGGTTAGAAATTCAATTTTCACTAATATTCAAAAGTCGAATGTCCGTTAAATAATAAAATGTTAACACTTTTTTTTAGCAGTTTTGAATTCTTGAATTTGGTATTGAATTATAAACAGTTGAAAGCTAAAATTTGAATTTTCTTCAATATTCAACTGTTGAAAATTAAATATTTAGCTTCCTTCAAATATTCTCTTTTAAAATGTTTATTTAATAAATTATCAAGTAAAACTATGTAAATTTAAAATCTTTAAACTAGATTTTTTATACAAAATTCTACCTTCTAGTTGTCAACTGTTAGAAATATAAATAATTAAAAATGTTACTTTCAACAGTTAAAACTCAATTTTCAATTTTCTTCAAAACTCGAGAGTTTAATGTTGAACAGCTAAATATTTAATTTCATGCAATATTTAAAAGTTGAATAATAAATTTTCATATAAAACGACGTAAATTTAATATTTTTGACACAGGTTTTTTTTTAAATAAAAAATTCTTTCCTTTTTTTAATTGTCGCCTGATTGAAATTTAACAAAAAATTTTATTTAATATTTGACCGCTTTTATTTTCAACAGTTAAAAAATTAATTAATTTTAATATTTAACAGTGGAATAATCAAATGCTGAAAATTTAATTTTCTTCAATGTTCAATAATCGAATTTTTAACTGTTAAAAACTATTTTTTTTCACTTTTTAACAGTCAAAATTAAATTTTAAATTTTCTTCAACATTCAAATTTAATTTTTTTAAATTTCAACTGTTAAAATGTTTATTTATTAAACTCATATGTAAAATTATATAAATATAAAAATTTTTAACACTTTTTTAACTTCAACAATTGAAAATGAAAATTTCAATTTTCTTCGATATTAAACTGTTGAAAATTAAATTTTTAGTTTTCTTCAAATATTATCTATTAAATTTTTTATAGAATACATTATCATGTAAAAATATTTAAATATAAAATCTTTAAACTAGTTTTTTTATAGAAAATTCTGCCTTCTAATTGTCAACTGTTAGAAATATAAATAATTAAAAATTTTACTTTCAACAGTTAAAACACAATTTTCAATTTTCTTCAACACTCGAGAGTTTACTGTTGAAAAGCTAAATATTTAATTTCATGAAATATTTAACAGTTGAATAATAAATTTTCATATAAAACGACGTGAACTTAATATTTTTAACACAGGTTTTTTAAAATAAAAAATTCTTTCCTTTTTTTTAATTGTCGTCTGATTGAAATTTAAAAAAATTTTAATTCAATATTTGACCGCTTTTATTTTCAACAGTTAGAAAATTAATTAATTTTAATATTTAACAGTGGAATAATCAAATGCTGAAAATTTAATTTTCTTCAATATTTCACCGATTAATTTTCGATAGCTGAAAATTTAATTTCTTTTAACAGTTAGCAGCTGAACATTCAAATTTCTTCCATTTTCAACAGGTGAAAATTCATTTTTCAGTTTTCTCTAATATTCAAAAGTCGAATTTCAAGCGCTAAAAATTCAATTATCAGTTTTCTTTGATGCCAATTTATTAAAAATTGAAGAGAATTAAAAATTTAATTTCCAACTGTTCAAAATTCAATTTTCACCAATATTGGATAGTTGAATTATCAACAGCGAAAAATATAATTTCCTTCAATATTCAAAAGTTAAATTTGTAACTGTTGCAAATTCCATTTTCTTACATTTTGAACAGCAGAAGCATAAGTTTCAATTTTCTTCAATATTCAAATTTAAGTTTTCTTCCTTTTTAACTGTTTAAATATTTATTTATTAAATTTCTATGTAAAATTATGTAAATATTAAAATTTGAACACTATATTAGAACAGTTTCTAATTTTTATATTTGTAAATGAATTTCAATAGTTAAAAACTGAAAATTCAATTTTCTTCAATATTCAACTGTTGAAAATTAAATTTTTCATTTCCTTGAATTTTTCTCAATTCAAATTTTTATTCAAGAAATTATCATGTAAAACTATGTAAATTTGTAATGTTTAAAATAGATTTTTTATACAAAATTCTTTATTTTCATTATCAAGTGCTGGAACCATTGAAAATTAAATTTTCCGTTTTCTTCAATTTCCAACTATTTAAATACTTTCTCAAGAAATTATCATGTAAAACTATGTCAATTTAACATTTTTAATATTGGGATTTTTGTGATATCAACTTTTTTTTTTAAATTATCACCTGTTAGAATAAAAGTAAAATTTCATTATCAACAATTAAAAACTTAATTTTCAAATTTCTTCAACACTCGACAGTTTAATTTTCAACTTTTACTGAAATTTTTTCGGCAAAATTGAAGTTTCGGCAGCTATAACATTAAATAAAAAAATTCTTCTTTGCTAAAATTGATATTGACCGAGTTTTTTTTGTACAAAAAAATATTCCAGTATATAAAAACTTACCGAGGCTTTCAATTCCGCATACAAAGATTTGCGAGGAGAAATTTTCTGGACTGCGTAAGGTGTGCTGTGCATGTAAGAATGAATGTAACCCATCGGTGGCGTGACTGACAACTGAAATTGAAAAAAAATTTATATATATGATAAAATTTATAATTTTATAATAGTTAAATAAAATTTTAAACATTTGGAAACCCACTTTATCGGATCCGCTACTGTTCGACCTCGCTTGCAGCTCCAGAATTTGATTCTTCAATTCTTTGTTCTTTTCTCTCAAATACTGCAAAAATAAAATAAAAAAATGTGTATCGAATGGAATACATTTAATTAAAAAAAAAATACTTCACAGATCAAAAATGTTCTCAAAGAAATAGGGCGATTTTTCACAATAATAGGCAATTACATTTTTTTAAATAAAATTAATGCATTTTTAACAAAACAGTTGAGTTTTCAAAAAACAAAAAACTTTCTACCTAAAGGGATGTATTTTTAAAGAAATAGTTAAGCTTTCAAGCTGAAAAGTCCATGGTTTAAAAAAATAGTTGACTTTTAAACCCGTAAAGATGAATATTAAATCGAATTATTGCATTAAAATACATTTATCAATTAACCAATTCCAGTTACAACCAACTAGTTAAACTTTTAATCAAAAGGGCGGAATTAAAAAAAATGTATTGAGTTTTCAAATAAAAAAAAATAATTGTCTATTTAAAAATAGAATAGTTGAATTTTCAATTTAAAAAATTAATTTCTAACAACAACAAAAAGTAAAATTTGCAAGACTATCAAGTTTTGAACTAAAGAAATGGATTTTCAAATAAAATAATCAATCTGTAAGAAAAATTTAACAATGATGTTGATATTTCTATTGAAAAACGTTTTAATTTTGTATAAAAAAGATTTAAATTTAACAAAAAAATAAACTCAAACAGAAAAAAGTAATAATTGATATTTCAACAGAACCATATTTTAGTTATAAATAAAAAAACTGTTGAATTCAACCAAAAATAAGATTCTTTCAGAGTTCTCACACAAAACTTATTAACTTTCCACCAACAAGGACGAATTTTTAAACAAAAAACACGAATTTTGTACAAATGAGTTTACTTTCAAACAACATGATTCATTTCCTTCTCACTAGTTGAATTTTATACTAAAAATGATTTATTTTCCAAGAAAAATTGTATATCTTTTCAGTTCAAAAAAATTAACTTTTTACCAAAAAAGACGAATTTTCAATAAAACAGTTAAATTTTCAAGCCAACAAGGAAAAATTTCTATAAACCAGTTTAATTTTTAACATAATATTAATTCCCAACATAATTGTTCATTTTCAACAAAATAATTCATTTACATCCAAATAGTAAAATTTTCAGTTCAAAAAATTCATTTTTGACAAAAAAAGTCGAATTTTCACAAAAACGGTTGAATTTCAAATCCAATCTCAATTACAAATTCAATAGTAATAGTTTTCACGAAAAAAGACGAATTTTCAAGCAAAAATAAAATTCTCAAGTTTACAGTTCAATCTTTAAAAAATTAAATTAATTTTTAACAAACTAATTCAAGTTTCAACCAAATAGTTTAAGTTTCAACAAAAGGAGTAAATTTGAAAAAGGAAAAAATTTGTTACTTGCATTTTGAACTAAAAACTATAAAATTTGAACCAAAAATTGAATGTTTAAACTTTCATTTATAAATCAATTTCTAACAAAAAAAACAACGTATTATAAAAGAAAGTAGTTAAATCTTCAAGCAAGCAAATTAATTCCTTTTTTTTAACAAAATAGTTGACTTCTCAACAAAGTAGTTGAGTTTTCAAAAAAATAATTTAACTTTAAACCAAACAGTAGACTTACTAACCAAAAGAGAAGAATACTAAACCAAAAATATAATAATCGACTTATGATAAAAAATATTTAAGTTTTAAATAAACAAGATGACTTATCAACCAACATTTTTTTAATAAGAAACGATAAATTTTCAATAAAAAAGACCGTATTTAAAAAAGATTTATTTTTCACAAAAAATGAAAGAGTTATATTGTCATTTCAAAAAATTAATTTTCTATAAAAAAGATTAATTTTTAAGAAAACAGATTGAATTTACAATCCAAAGACGAATTTTCAACAAAATAATAAATTTCCATCCAAAGAGTCCTTTTTCACTGAGCTTAATTTTTTTTTAAACTATTAATTTTCCACATAAAAATGGAATAGTTAAATTTTCACTGCGATAAATTAATTTTCTATAAAAAAACCTATTTATGTAACAAAACAGTTGAATTTTCAATGAAAAAATAAACGAATTTTCGACAAAATAATCAATTTCCATCCACATAATTGATTTTCATCCAGTTTAATTTCAACCAAAAAGTATAATTTTCCACTTAAAAAAGAATATTAAATTATTAACTAAAAACAATAAATTGGCAACAAAAAATGAAATATTATATTTTCATTCACAAAAAATTAATTTTAAACAAAAAAAAGTTAATTTTCAATAAAATAGTCAAATCTTCAACCAAAAAAATAAATTTTTAACGAATTAGCTAAACTTTCAAACAAATAGTTGATTTTTCTACCAAAAGCTGGCTTCAATAAATATAAAAATGATTAGGAATAGTAATTCTAACAAAAAAATTCAATAGTTACATTTAAAACTAAAAACTATAAAATTTCAACCAAAAACAGAATTATTAAATTTTCAGATAACTAAATTAAGTAAAAAACTAAAAACTAAATAAAAAAAGCAAAATTTCAACAAAATAGGCCAATCCATACACAATGAAAATAATTTTTAACAAGGTTTTTGAATTTTTAAGAAATTAGTTAAATTTTAAACAAAATAATAAAAATATTAAACCAAATAGTATAGTTTTTGATCAAAATAGATAATAATAATTGACTTTGAACCAAACCAAAAAAATGTCAATCAAAGAGGTTACTTTTACTACTAAACGATGAATTTTCAATCCACAAGGACGAATTTTCTATCCAAAAAGGCGAATTTTTGACCAAAATGATAACCTTTTAACGAAAAAGTAAAATAGTTCGTACTTCAACCAAACAATGATTCTGCTTTTAAATAAAAAAACAGTAAAATTCAACCAAAAAAGACGAAATTGAAAAAAAATAATAGAATTCACAACCAAAACAGATTCATTTTTCAGGAAAAAAACGAATTTTCAACAAAAAATGGAATAGATCAAATTTTCTCTTAGAAAAAGTAATTATATGGTCAAATTGCCAAACAGAAAAGATTAAACGTCAACCAAAAAAAAAGTTTCAACCAAACCGTAGTAGTTTATACTTTCTCCAAAAAGGTCAAATTTTCCGAAGAGATTAATTTTAAAACTAAAAAAAAATGAATTGTCAATCAAGTAATTGAATTTTTGACTGAAAAAGATGAGTTTAAACTGAAAATGGAATAATGAAATTCCATTATTCCATTCCAAGATATTAATTTTCCACTAAAACGATGAATCTTCAACATTTACTTCCAAAGACGAAATAGTTAAATTTTCAGTTTAAAAAAAATGACTTTTAACAAATAAAAAATGAATTTTGAACGAAATGGTTAAATTTTCAACCAAAGAGAATTATTTCAAAACAAAAACAGTTGCATTTATTACCAAAAAAAGTCGAATTTTCAACAAAATACATGAACTTTCAACAAAATAGTTACATTTTCAACTAAACAAGATCAATTTTCAGCCAAAATTAAAGAAATTAAATTTTCAGGAAAAAATTATTATTCAACAGAATAGTCCAATTTTTATTCAAAGAAATTCATTTTCAACTAAAATGATGAATCATAGTATAAAAAAGAAAAATTTTCAACTAAAGTGACCTGCAATCAAAATTAAATACCTAAATTTTTGATAAAGAAAATCATCTTTTATACAAATATATTTTTAACTCAAATGATGAATTTTCAAATTGAATAGATGCATTTTTTAACAGAAATACTCGAATTTTCAACTAAAAAAGAAAATTATTCAACCACATAGTTAAAATTTGATCTAAAAATATACAGAAATTAATAATTAACTGGAATATTTAAATTTTCTACCAAAAAGATTAATTTCCAATCAAGATGATTATTTAAAAAAAAAATATTCATTTTCTACCAAAAAGTACAATTTTTCAATAAAAAACAAAAAAAAACATGACTTTTAAATGAAATAGTTGAATTTTTAACGAATAAGAAAACAAACAATTTTGAACTATATAACTGAATTTGACAGTAAAATATATCAGTTTTCAACAAGAAATTAAATGGTCAAATATTCAGTTAAAAAAATTATTTCTCCACCGAAATTATTATTTTTTTTAATCTAAGTAATACATTTTTAAGTAAAATGATGAATTTTCAAATCGAATTGATTCAAATACTCGAATTTTCAACTAAAAAAGAAAAATATTCATCCAGATAGTTAAAGTTTGATCTAAAAAATATCAGCTGTCAATGAAAAATAATAAAATTAATTTTCTTCTTTAAAAATTATTTTTCTAGAAAGAGGGCAAATTTTTAATCAATGTAATTATTTGTTTTTTTTTTCAAAAACGTCTATTTTTCAACAAAATAAATCAATTTACAACTAAAATGATCAATAAATAACTGGAATATTTGAATTTTCCAATAAAAAGTTTCATTTTCTACAAAAAAATACAATTTTTCAAAACAAAAAAAAACATGAATTTGAAATGAAATAGTTGAATTTTAAACGAAAAAAACAAACAATTTTCAACTATATAACTAAATTCGGCCGTAAAAACTATGAGTTTTCAACCAGAAGTTAAATTGTCAAATATTCAGTTAAAAAATTAATTATCCAACGAAATGTTGTTTTTTTGTAAATCTAAGTAATATATTTTTAACTAACATGATGATTTTTCAAATCGAATTGATGCATTTTAAACCAAAAATATGAATTTCTAACTTAAATGGTGTTTTTTTTAACACATATACTCGAACTTACAACTAAAAAAGAAAATTATTCAACCAGATAGTTAAAGTTTGGTCTAAAAAATAACAGTATTAAAAAAAAATGGTAAAATAATTTTGTTGTTAAAACATTACTTAACTAAAAAAAAGGCAAATTTTTAATCAAAGTAATTAGTTGCTTTTTTAACAAAATTGTCAATTTTGCAACAAAATACATCAATTTTCAACTAAAATGATCAATAATTAACTGGCATATTTGAATATTTTACTAAAAAGATTAAATTGCGAACCAGATGATTATTTAAAAACAAAAAGATTCACTTTCTGGCAAAAAATACAATTTTTCAAAAAAAAAAAACAAACATGAATTTGAAATGAAACAGTTAAATTTTCAAATAAAAAAGACAAACAATTTTCGACCATATAATTAAATTTTGCAGTAAAATAGATCAGTTTTCCACAAGAAAATAAATGTTTAAATATTCATTTAAAAAAATTAATTCTCCACCGAATTTTGTTTTTAACTAAGTAAAATATTTTTAACTGAAATGATGAATATTTAAATAGAACGCTTGAATTTTCAACCAAAAAGATTCTTTTTCTATCAAAAAATACAATTTTTCAAAACCATATAACTGAATTTAGCAGTAAAAAAATCAGTTTTCAACAAGAAATTAAATGGGCAAATATTCAGTTAAAAAATTAATTATCCACCGAAATTTTGTTTTTTTGTAAATCCAAGTAATATATTTTTAAATAAAATGTTGAATTTTCAACTCGAATTGATTCGAATGCTCGAATTTTCAACTAAAAAAGAAACATATTCAACCAGATATTTAAAGTTTGAACTACAACAATCATAATTGAAAATAAAAACTTACTTGAATCGAACATTCGTAAGTTTGCTGTAACTTCTCGTTTGTATTTTCCAATTCGAGAATCGTCTGCTTTAAAGAATCGCATTCGTAGTTTTTCTCTTCAAAAGCTTTATTAACTTCGTCGTTCTTTTTCGCTAACTTTTTATTCTCTAGGAGAGCCTTAGCTAACTGAGTTTTTACATTTGTGATGCTCTCATCCTTAAAAAAAAAAGAAAGAAAGACAATTTTTGTAACAATTTTTGAAAAATGTGGATGAAAATATTGTTAAAAATATGAAAATTATTTACATGGGACTGTATGCTTGCCAGTTTTTTTTCCAAATGGACCTTTTCTTTCAAAGCTTTTTGCAATGCCAGCTTGCTAGATTTTTCCTGTTGCTCAGCCTCGCTGAGCAGATCTTTTTGTTCGTCGTTTTCCCTCTGTACATTTTTGCATTCAACGTTCATCTGTTCTCTAAAAAAAAAATAATTACGATATTATATAATATCGTTTTATTCATTCTTATATTCTATTGCGTAAAATTTCTAGATAGAAGTTTTCAAATGAGGACTTTTAATTCTAAACATTTATTTATAAAAGAGAAAAATTTTAATAATTCTTTAATAATAAAGGCAACATTTCGGTTCTTAAATTTTGAACTAAATTTTTTAAAAATTAAAAAAGGATTCTATTCATGATCTCTTCATAAAATTTATTTTTAATCTTTCCAAGCAGTATTAATAAAAGAGAAAATTTTAGCAGCGAATTTTTTGTTTAATATTAGGAAATAATTTTTATCTTAACAATTTGTTACGAGACTATAGTTTGTAAACATTTTCGCAAATTCAAAGAGACGAGAAAAATGAAATTTTGAACAAAATTTTACAATATCTGAATTATTATGTAAGCTTCCATTAAAATGATTTTTTTAATTTGTGCAGAATTTGCAAAAATGTTAGGAGAACTTTGAATTATTTCATAACATATTTCGAAGTTTTAGAAGTTTTGAAAAAACTCTAACATAGTCTAAAATTTTAAAATATTTCTAATTTTTTTAAACAAAATGTAGGTTTTTTAATATTATAAAAAAAAATTATGAAGAATTTTAAGCATTTTAAAAGACTTAAAAATAATTCCTTTTTTTGGGGATTTCAGCGAAAATTTAAATTTATTTTTTATTTCGAAAAAATAGTTTTAATAAAATATTATAAAATATAAGAAAACATTTCAAATGATTTCCTAAAATTTCGGGTGAGAATGTACGAGATTGGAAAGCAAAATTTTTTTTTCTTGTTGCAAGATTACAAAATTTTAGGAAAAAACTTGAATAAGTTTAAGAGAGATTTAAAAGTTTCTCAAAAATTTCCAGTATAATTTGAAATTTGAATATATTTCAGAGAACATAAAACAACATGTTAATTTTGGTACATTACGATTTAAAAATATAGAAGATTTTAAAGGTTTTTAGAAATTTTGAAATATTTCAAGAGAATAAAAGATTTTTCTTCAGATTTCTGAAAAAATGTAATGATTTTTTATTTTCCGAGATTTATTATATGAGAATATTTAGACAAATTAGAATATTATAAGACAATTTTTAAAAATTTTGCACAATTTTTTTTTAAATTATAGGAAAATTTAAAATCATTTAAAAAGATATAAATTTAAACGATTTTCAAAAATTTACAATATAAATTTGGAAATTTGAAAGGATTTCAAAAAACTTAAAACAAGATATAGATTTTGTAAGATTTCGAAAAAAATTAATATATTTTTTCAAATGTTTTTAAGAATTTAGAAAGATTTCAAGAGAATAAAAGGTTTCTAAACATTTTAAGGTTTCTAACAAAATTTTTATGATTTCTAATTTTGCAAAATTTATTATAAGAGAATATTAATAGGATTTTAAAACATTTCAAATGTATTCTAAAATTGTTAATAAAGCAGCTGGGTGATTTTAAGGCAAGATTTTTTATTTTGCACAAAATTCTCAAAATTTAAATGAATATTCAAATCATTTAAAAAGAGATATAGAAGTTTTTAAAAAATTTCCAAAAAAATTTAACATTTGAAGATTTAAAAAATACTAAACGTAGACTTTCAAAGAATTTTAAATAAAATTTTAAGATTCTTTAAAGGCTTAGAACGGTTACAAAATAATGAAACAAATTTCTTGAAATACCTGCAAATATTGAATTTTTATTTTGAAAAAATTAATTCTCAACAAATATTTTAAAATATTTAAATGATTTCCTAAAATTAAAACAAAAATGCAAAATTCTATAAAAAATTGGAATAAGTGCAATAGATATTCAGAAGTTTTTTAAAAATAGAAGAATAATTGTAAACTTGCAAAGATTTTTAAAAATTTAGAAGGAAATGTAGATTTTTTATCAATTTTCAAACGAAAATTTAAACCATTTTTAAGAATTTTGAAAGGGTTCATTAAAATATACAAATTTTCTTAAGATTTCCGTGAAAATTTTAAATAATTTATTATTTTACAAAATTTGTTTCGAACTAAAATTTTTTTATATTTAAAAACAATCCGAAAGACTTTCGAAATTGTCAAAAAAGAATCTGGAAGATTTTAAGCAAACTTTGAAAAATTTTGATTCAACTTTTGAAAAAATAACAAATTTAAAAGTATTAAAAATACAGTATAGAATTTGAAGATTTCGAAATAAAAGGTTGAAGTTTTTTTAAAGCTTTTAAACGATTTCAAGAAAATAAAAAAAAAACTTCTTTAAATTTCTGGGTTCAGAGAATATTTTTAAAGACTTTCAAAAAATTACAAAATATTTCTAAAAACAAAAACGAATTTAGAAATTAAAAATTTGGATTTTATTTTGTATTAAAAATTATTTTCCCCTTCAAATTAAAATTTTCCCAATATTTTTTTTTTGGCTGAACTCAAATGTTTTTTTATTTAAAATTTAAATCTTTTTAAAATAAAACATAAAATATTACATTTTTCGTTAAAAATTCATGTTGTTTGTTAAAAAGGTAAAATAATTGGTTAAAAGTGGAATTACTTTCTTTAAAAGAAATTTTTTCATTCAAGATTTTTCATATTCATTGAAAATTCGTTTCATTTGGCAAACAAGTAGTCTTTTTGGTATAAAATTGCTGTATTTAGTTAAAAATTAGACTATTTGGTTAAATATTAACTTTTTTGAATGAATACAATTAAAACTTTCAAATTATATTTTAAATTATTGAAAATATTGTATATGCTTTTCACCGAAAATTAGTTTTTTTTACAATTTGACAATAAAATCCTAAATTGTTAGTTTTTTTAATCGAAAATAAATCGAATTTTTAATCGAAACAAAAATAATAATTAGGATTCCAAATTTTCAACCATTTTAGGTTTTATTCAGCATTTTATACCAGAAATGTCTATTTTTAATAATAAATTATTAGACATGGAAGATTTTTTTATATACAATTTTAGGTTAAGCTAGCGGCTTTTGACGATAACATTAAAATACATTTGAAGAAAGATTTAAATTTTTGAGAGAATTAAAGGTTGTGTTAATGGTTTTCATCGGAATCGATTATTTTTAACAAAAATATTAAATTTAAATGAATATTGACAATTTGGAAAAATTTGCTGCTACTTTAGTGCTTTTTGTCGAAAATAAGTATTTTTAATTTTAAATATTTAAAAATATTTCATAAATATTTCAATATTTTCATAAATACTTCAAAGATTTCAAAACAATTCAAAATATTTTAATGATTGTGAAATTTTTTAATGTTTTAAAAGATTTTAAATATCTGAGATTTTTAAATATTTCAACAATTTAAACAGATTAAATAAATTTCAGAAATTTCAAATATTTAAAAAATGTCAACAATTTTAGATTATTTTATAGTTTTATACTGGAAATGGGTATTTGTAAAAAAACTAGACTTCAAAGATTAGACATTTTTAAAAAATTTCCGTTTTTCGAATTTTTAAACGGTTTTATTTTAATTTAAAATGTTTAAACAAAAATTATTTGATTTTAAAGAATCAACATTTTTTAACAATTTTAGTTTAAGTTAACGTTTTATGCTAAAAATTTATACTTTCAATAAAAATCATTCCAGTTCGAACAAGATTTTCAATTTTTGACAGTTTAAGTTAATATTAAAATTTTTTAAGAGGAATTGATTATTTTAAAAAACCATTAGATTTTAAAGATTTAACAATCTAAACAATTTATTTTCATGCTACGTTAGCGCTTTTTGTAAAAAAATATTGGTGTTTTTAATACAAAGTAATTAAATTTTAACACTAACTATTTTTATGATGCAGCGACATATTTTTATGTAAATAAGTATTTTTAATTAAAAATTTTTAATATTTAAAAATATTTCACAAAGATGATGATTTTTCAAAGATTGCAAATCAATTCAAAATATTCTAATTATTTTGAAATTTTGTAATGTTTTAAAAGTTTTCAAATATCTCAAAAGATTTTTAAATATTTCAAAGATTTAAACAGATTCAAAAAATTTCAGAAGTTTCAAAATGTTTCACGAATTTCAAATATTTTAAAAATGTCAACAATTTTAGATTATTTTATGTTTTTACACTGGAAATTAAACATTTTTCAACAAGTTTCGTTTCTCAAATTTTTGAAAGTTTTTACTGTAAATTAAAATTTTTAAACAAAAATGATTCGATTTTAAAGAATCAACATTTTTTGACAGTTTAAGTTAATATTAACATTTTTTAATAGGCATTGATTATTTAAAATATCATTAGATTTCGAAGATTTAACATTCTACACAATTTTCTCTCATACTGTGTTAGCACTTACTGTAAAAAATTATTGGTGTTTTTAATAAAAAGTAATTAAATTTTAAATAATAGCTACAATTTTTCGACAAATTTAGGATTTGTTTAAGTAATAAAATTCACCACCAGGAACAATTTTGAACTCTGTTAGTATTTTTTATCGGAAATTGGTATTTTTATTTTTTTTAAATTATATTTCAAAGAAGAGTTTTACACCTAAAATCGATATTTTAAGTAAAAACTCATTAGTTTAAAAAAAAAAATATTTTTTTTTTAAATTACATTACAAATTTTTGAACAATTTAAGGTTAAGTTTACGTTTTTCATTGGAATCGGTTATTTTAAACAAAAATTATTACATTTCGAAGATTATAAATAATAATAAAGAATAAAAAATTATAAAATGATAAATTATTACATTTCGAAGAAATGTAGTAATAGTGTTAATAATTAAAAATAGTGTTTTTCGTCAAAAACAAATATTTTTAATTTGAAAAATCATAAACGATTTTTCAGATTATTATTCAGAATCATTAAATTCACAATTTTTTCTTTAGTTCGCGTTTCATACAAGAAATCGTCACTTTTAATAAAATATCATTAAATTTCATAGAAGATAAAAAACTTATAAATAATTTTAGATTTATAGATTTAGGTTTGAAAGAAGGTTGATCATTTTTTAAACAATTTTAAGTTATGATAACATTTTTCATCGGAAATCCAAAAGCGGGAAAATCACAGTTTCCGAATTGAAATTTAAAATATAAAAATATAATATTTATGAGAAAAAAATTACTTACAATCGACGATTTAGGGAATTAATCCGCTGCTGTAAATTGCTGTTTAGGTCCTCAATTCGCAAAACTTCCTCTCTGAGACTTGCATTCTCCTCGTCGAATTGTCGAATCCTAAGACGCAAATCGATCGCTGCATCAATATTATATCCCATTTCAACTTCTGAATCTCCAGTCGTATCTGTTAAACTAAAGTATTTTTTTAAAATAAAAATACGAAATAAATAATTACATACTAAATTCACTTCGAAAGGAGTGTGTGGTGCCAAAAATCAGATATGTGGAAAAAATATTTTTTATATGATTTTGAGAATGAAAATAATATCACTGGTGATAATATTTCAAATGAAAAAACATTATTTTGAATGAAAAAAATTAAAAATTTGCAAAAAAACATTTATTTGAACAATGCCTTTTGCTATTAACTTTTTTCTTATTATCGCTTCTTATCAGTTTTGGAAGAACTGTTGAATCCTGTATAAAAAATAGGTGTAACGAAATTATCGAAAATATCACAATCATTGTTGTTGACTACATTTAGAAAAAATATTGAAAAGTTTTTTGAAAATTTTGAAAGGTTTAACGAAGATGAAAAAATTGTCTTAAGATTTCTCTGAAAATTTTTAATGATTTTTCATATGACAACATTTATTTTAGGAGAATATTTAAAAATATTTGAAAACAAAAGTTTTAAAATTATTGAAAAAGAATCTGGAAGATTCGAAAGGAATTTTTTTAATTCTGGAAGATTTTTTTTTTAAATCTTAGGAAAAAATTTCTATTATTTTAACAGATATTTATTAGTCTTTAAAAAAATGTCAAAAATGATAAAAAGTCTAAAACAAAATGTAGAT
>JAAAKG020029471.1:0-19706 GCA_010014905.2 Druon quercuslanigerum
ATTATATTTTAGGAATTTGAATATATTTGAAGAGATTTCAAAGGATTAACAATATTTTAGGATAGTTGAAAAGATTCTAATATAAGGAATTTAAAAAAGCTCGATAAAATTTCAAAAGATTACAAATGATAAAAGAATTTGTCAGTAATTTTCAAGGATTGTAATGATTTAAAAAAATTAAAACCATTTAAAAGGCCTGTAAAGAGTTTGGAATATTTGTAAATATTCCAAGGGAATTTAATAGATTTTAAGAATTTGAAAAGATTTCAAAGGATTTTAAAGATTTGAGAACATTTTAAGAAATTCCAAGGAACGTAAAAGAGATAATTTTGTTAAAAGATTTTAAAGGATTTAGAATTTTTGAACGAATTTCCAAGGATTTGAATAATTTCATGAGATTTTCAAACATAGTGTATTTTTAAAGATTTAAGAAAAAATGAAAATAATTTTAACGAACCTTCCAGATTTTAAGATATTTAAAAATTTTCCAATGGATTGTAAGAAATTTCCAAAACTAAACAATTTCGAAGGATTTTAAAGATTTTCAAGTGTCAAAATCGTCCGCAGAATTTTGAAGAAATTAAGAATTGTTTGAAGTAATGGAAAAAATTTTCAAAAGCTTTTAAAAATTTAATGGCATTTTCAAAAAATAATTTTTTTAAAGGATTTTAAGAACCTTTTAAAAATTCCAAGGGATTACAACAGATCAAGGAATTGGAAGAGATTATAAAGGATTTAAAAGATTTTTGGGGTTTTCAGAAGATTGAAAAAGTTTTAAAGAAGTTAAAAACATTGCAAAAGAAGTTAGAAAGATTCTAAAGGATTTGAATTTTTTTGAAATATCCAAGGATTTTAATAATTTAAAGTAATTTTCAAAAAAATGCACCTGGTTTTAAAAAACTTTCTAAAAATTTTGGTAGATTTCGAAGAATTTTACATGACATATAAGAGTTTAGGAAATTTGAAAAAATTCTAAGCGATTTTTGTGGGATGTTAACGGATTTGGTTAAATTTCTCAGGATTTGAGGAATTTTAAGGGATTTAACAGCATTTCATTTAAGATATTTTATGTATCTTTACGCGATTTCAACGGATTTTTTACTATTCTAATGCAATTTCCAAGAATTCATCTACAAGAATTAGGGGATTTTTAAGGATGACAACGATGATTAGAGATTTTTAAATATTTTAAGTTGAGTAGAGCGGGAGGGGAGGGGGGCGGGGGGTTAAGCCCTTTTTGTTACGACCTGTTGCATGAAAGTGGAAAGAGGAAAAAAAATTGGTAAATAATGTGTTAACTAATTTTTGGATGGTCATTAACTCCAAGTCTTATTGATCAATGCTTAAATTGCAAACTATTCGTTTTTAGATATGTTTTTTTAGTCTTCCTAAGTAGATTTTGGGTTTTGATTTAAAAGACACAATGATTTTCATCTATATAAAAATAATATTTGTTAAATTATACTTTAATAATGAAAGGACATACTTTGGCGTGCTGGCTGTGCGACTACAGGTGTAGCATGTACAACTGGCGCAACTGGTGCTACTGGTACAACTGGCGTAACTGGTACAACTGGTACAACTTGAGGTCTTGCCTGAACTTTAACGATTTGCTATAATAAAAATATAAATTATTTTGTAATTTTGGCTCGTTTTATAGAGTACAATCTATCAATAATACCTTCACATTTGTGATTTTGCAAAATTAGTGTAATTTACCTGAGTCAGGGGGGGTCCATATGTGTTGAAAGGTTGCGCTGGTTGAACCTGTGGAACTTGCTGAACCTGTGGAACTTGTTGAACTTGTCTGACTGGTTGAACTTGTCTGACGGGCTGAACTTGCTGAACTTGTCTGACTGGTTGAACTTGTTGAACTTGTCTGACTGGTTGAACTTGTTGAACTTGTCTGACTGGTTGAACTTGCTGAACTTGTCTGACAGGTTGAACTTGTTGAAATTGTTGAACTGGTCTGACTGGTTGGACTTGTTTGACTGGTTGAACCTGTTGGACAGGTTGAACAACCGTTTGCTGAACGCGGACGGGGCTCTATAATACAGACATAAATTGTAATTCAATTGATAGTTTTCGTTTTTAACCAGGTTTATCGAGCCTAATCAAAAATCAGGAAATTTAGTAAAGCCCTTATTATAAATTAGAAAGTTTAAGGTAATTTACCTGAGCTGAGGGGGGTCCGTAAATTTGGAAAGGTTGCGGTTGAACTTGTTGAACCATTGGCTGTTGATGAACAGTTTCAAAGGTTGGAAGAGATTCTACATGCTGGACTGTTTGAACAGGTTCAATGTACTGTAATGTTTGGGCAGGTTGAACTTGCTCAATGTGTTGCACAGGTTCAGTTTGCTGAACTTCTTGGACGGATTCTACATGTTGAACAGTTTGAACCTGCTGAAAGGGCAGATCGGTTTTATGAACTACTGGAGGTACATATTTTGTTTGAATTACTTGTTTTTTATTATTATGAACATAAGTATTATTAGAAAATATCTTAATTCGGGTTGACTTTCTAGTTCGAAGAAATATGTAATTTTGTTTGATTAGGTGAAAAGGAAACTTAGTTTGAAAACTATTAGAGCAATATTTGATTCCTTCAAAGTGTTTTATCTTCTGTTAATGCATCTATTTAATCAGTTATCTCACTTCTCACATGTGCTTTTTGTTCTTCAACTAATTAATAAATTACTAACCTCGTAGCTTTGAACTGGAGTTCCATAAGAGCTCAATGGAGCAGTTTGCTTCTCTGTTTGGACATTTTGAATAACTTCGGGTTGCTGTAAAAAAAATTTACATCATAAAATATCCTTTAGAAAACAAATATAATTTTTCTAATCAAGGCAGAAAATTTCCATAAGGTATTATAATTTTAACGTTCAAACGAGAGATTTTCGAAAATTATTATAATATTCAATTTGGAACATGAAATTTCCATAAAGAATTAAAATTTACACTTTAGTACAGTGGATTTTCCGAAAGAATTATTATTTGACTTAAAAACAAGTAATTTTTTACATCGAACGGGAATTTCGGAAAATAAATTCAATTTTGATTCGGGGAAAAACATTTTAAGAAAAAGTCCATTTTATAATTCTAATTCTCATGACTAAAAATTATCTAATTTTCCAAACATAATGAAAATTCTTTCCAAAATTTCCTGTTCTAAATTCGAAATCTCGAAGTCTTTTAAAATATCAGAAGGCACTTGAAAATTTTGAAAATTTTTTCAAATAATTAAAATTTGTTGAACTCTGGTAAATTAACCAGGAGAAAACCGGGAATTTCAAATCCTCCATCAGCTAGACACCCGAATCATTTTTTTTAGACCAATTATAATTTCTCCAATGTTTTTTTGCACAAGTTTATACGCATAGCAGAAATAAATTTGCTTTTTAAGGTTTAAAATAAATGTAAATTTATAGGAGATTTTATTACTTTTTTTGTTGTAAAATTTGATTAAGGATGTTTTAGGTGTAGCGTTAAGTTCGAAATCACTTAAACTTTAACTTGATTTATATCACTGAAAAAATATGTATATTAATCATTGCCACAAATGCTAGAAAGAAAATCTAAGGGTAAACAATAAAAAATAGTTTGAAGTCCCAATTGTTTATTTTAATGTAGATGCATATTTCTGCTTTTTCTTTCCCCTTAGGAAAAAGTCGTAAGTTTCGTTCAACTTAAGTTTCAAAAAGCTCATTATATCCCTTGAAAGGACCTTTATAATTTTATTTGTCACGTTTTTTTAATAATACTATTTCATAAATTTTTAAATTAAAAGTAATGATTAACTCCAAATAATTGTACGTATTACTTCAAAATAAAATACAAACGTAAAGAATATAATTGCAATAATCAGCGGTCCCTGTTCTTATTATTTTAAAATTCAAACTAAGGCATAAGTAATTTTTAATTTTACGGCACGCCTAGAACATCCTAAAGTTTATATTTTTTGGAAATCTTAATGAAAGAAAATATTATTAACTGACCTGGAGAGGAGGAGCTCCATAGGAACCAGTTGGAATCTCAACAGTTTGTTGAAAAGTCTGAGCCGGTTGTGTTTCCTGGACAGTCTGTATAATCATAAAAATGATTGTTCATTATTGAATGTAAACCAAATATTTACATACAACATTGGTATTATTAAAGATTCAATTTAATGTCAAGGCTTCGTATTTCATTCGAACATCTAAATTATTGTCCACAATACGAACGATCAATAAGATACGACTAACTTTATTAATTTGTATAATAAAGTACTTAAAGGAAAGTTATTTTTAAATGCATATAGAGATATTCATAGCTTCCTACGAAAATATGAAGGTTGCCCATCTAGTTCTGTAGCAATTTAATAACTATGTTTCATTTTGATTTGTGGTTTACCTTGAATAATGATAAAATTCGATTTCTAGATTGGAATGTTGACAATGAAAATAATTTAATTGCAAAATATTTGTTGTTATTGAAACTTACCTGAACAGGCGCGGCCTGCTCTACTGTTTTCTTCACATCCTCAACGACTGGCGTATAATCCTTCAATGGCTCGCTAGGCTGGTAGAAAGGTGGTCCATATTGCTGATGTGGGAGTTGTTCAGTATATGTTCCAGCATAGGTACCAATTGCTTTGGTTACTTCGACCTCATTATCATGATGACGGTGAAGCTGACGATGGTAATCAGTGCCAAATCGTGAATCTCCAGGCAGGATGTCCCTCTTCTGCCTTGTGTTGATTGGCACTGCGAATGACGTGCCCACGAGGCACTGAACAGAAACACAAAAAAATCATTAATTTATGTTGATGGGAAAGTGAGATCATTATACGACAGGTTATGAATTTCAATGAAACGAGCCGATTATGATGCTTTTCATCTTAACTTAATAATCGATGCATGCAATCAACAACGCCCGACGTAACGACATAATCTCTTTTCCTTTTTTCTGAGACATTCGGGTCAGTGGAATTTTACGCTTTCCATTTCTTTCCGCAAAACTTATATTCACTGTCAATCTTATCGGATTTGTGTACTAATTTCATCGACTTTTTCAAATTGATGTCATTTTTATTTTATTTTCATCGAGAAAAAATGCTACATAATTCGGTTATTAAAAACAAAATGGTTTTTTAATTTAAACATGCATATTAGCCACATATAAAAGTATCCTCTTTTATATCACCATCATTGTACATTATTTAATGAAAATTTTTGTATCCCGTTTTTGAGAGAAATAATAGTTTAAAACAAATTTTAAATCTTAAAAATGTACTTACTGTATTTTACAATAAAATAAGTTAAATTTTTTTATTGAATTATGTACAGTGTTGGTAATGCAGAAAGAGATAATTTTATATAGATAAAAATGTAATACATCATGCATTTTCGATACATTGAGAAAATAAAAAACACAAAAGATCGTTTAAAAAAAAACAAATTTAAATATTGGTCGTCTAAATCATATTCGATTTTGAGTTTTTTGTTGAAGAATTTTTTAACTTATAAAATGAATCACCAAGAGTTTGAAAAACGATCACGGCAAAAATCTAGTTATAAATTTGAAAATTGTAGTATTATCACTGCTGGTCTTGTTCAAAGAAAAAAAATGATCTTTTATTAAAGAAATTTCAAACATAAAACCTTCTTTGTTTAAAAAATTTCATTTCCGACCGAATCTTCTTTGTTATCGCTTCTTGTCAATTTGTGTTTAAATAATACTTTTTAAATCAATAATAGCTTATTTTCTAAAGAAAAAAAATATCTACAATTGAGCTCTTTCAAATTTAAAAATTAATTTTATCAAGTGGCTCAAATCATTGAAAAACAATTGTTAAAACACAACATTTCATTAACAAATAACCAGATGTGAAAATAATTTATTTATTTTTAAGAAGATTACGTGGTCAATTCGTAAATTCTTTTTCCCGAGAAATCATTAAAAGAAAAAAATTAAAATAATTAATTAATTTTTGAGAGAAAAATAAAAGTTTTTTTGTAAACATTTTTAAACAAACAATTTTTTTAATGTTCCCCGAAATCTTTCTTTGTGACCATAATGCCTGAAATCTGAGGAGATTAATGAATAATTGGAATTTTCGAATGTTTCGAAATATTGGAAATTTTGAAATTATGAACAAGAGAAATTAAGTTTTTTAAAGATTTAAATGCTTAAAATAAGTAAATGTATAGTTTTAATAATTAAAAAACTTTAAATTTTCTATTTTTTCAAATTTCAATATTAATTTTTTTTAATTTTTAAAGCTGTTTACTTAAAAAATTTTAAAAAATTCGAATGATACAAACTATAACATTCAAATTGGCAATGTTGTAAATTTTCTTAACTTTCAGGAAATGGGATTTGCTTAATTTAAAAAAATTAAAAACTTAGATTGTTGACTACGAAAAGCTTCAATTTTACATTCTGCAATTTAAAAGGTTTGCAATCGAAATTTTTTCATTGTCAAGTATGAATTAAAAAGTTCCCTTTCTAATTTTTAAAATTATAAAAACAAATAATCTGTAAAGATTCAAGTTGAAATATGAAAATCAATTTAATGTCGCTTATTTTATCTCGACTGGTCTAATATAAATTTTTTTATATTGATTTTTATTTCTAAGTTGTGAAAAAATGATACATAACAATCAACATCAAACTATTTACGAAATTTATCTTATTAAAAATCATTGAATCAAAAAATATTTAGGCATGAAAGCTAAAAATTACGTTTTGATTTTTTATGTAAAATTTTGTTATTTAAAATTGAATTAATTTTGAATTTTATAACTCAAAAACATTTCAGTTGATGTACATTTTTTAATTTATAAAATTTCAAAGTGAGCAAGAAATCTTAACATTATCAGATTAACAAATTAATTTTTTTTTTTATTTTCCTTATATTTTTTTACATTTTCCACGTTTACGTACAGTTTAAATTTAAAAGTTAATTTTTATTTGTTTCTTTGATTTCAAAAGAGTATGTGTTTTAGTAAAAAATTCTGCAATTTGCACTATTTTATTGTAATAAAAATTAATTTACTTGAACGACAAACCATTTTTAAGTTACTGATCTTTGGTTATATCTTTGGTAATTTTTAATAATAGTTCATGAAGGTATTTCTTATAATTTTTTCGATTGAATTCAAAAATAAACCTGAACTTCTTTAAAAAAGTTACATAATTTAATGTTGACTATCCTAACTGGTTCTTTAAGTTCAAATTTCCCAATCCCAAGACATTTACCAAAAAACCAAAAATTCGTTCAGAAATTTGGTTTAGTTTCTAAAGTCACAAAAAAGTACCTGATGTGGTCGGGTACATTTTATCTATTTTTCTATTGACGAATTTCAATATTTCTTTACGCAATTTAAGATAAAGAGATTAGCGACTAAGGTTTAGAGTTCAAGTGAATCTATTTTAATTGGCTTTTAGCCTAAAAATCCAATAATTTATTCATCACTGGTTTAATATCATTCCAAAAAAGTTGAATAAGATCGTTCCAGTTTGCTTCGGTTCGATTCCGCGCTTCCATATTAATTTATGTAGACATTTCTGTTTCGAAATGTTCTCTGGATTTCATAATTCGGTAGAATAATATGTTAAAAGTGATAATAATCGATGATTTATTGGTATTTATTGGAATAATGGTATAATTTTTGGCAGAAAAACAAAATAAGAGGCATGTTTGGTATTTTCGTTACACAATTTGCATTCATTTTTGGACAAGTTAATGTATCTTATTTGGTAAACTATGCGGTCGACAAGTAACATGTGTATATTTTAATCGCTCTTCCGAATGATCGGAATAACAAATTAAAACCTGTCAATTTTTTGACTGATGATGGAAGGTTAAAAAATTTCTCCTTATTTGATACAGCTTTGTCTTAGAAGATTCCTTCATGATGATCTCTGAAGCTTAAGATTAGGATTGGAAAGCTGATTCTAATCAGTAAAAGAGTCATCGAATTATATAGTGTGCGATTAATCAAATACTTGAAATAAATGTTTTTCAAGATTTTCAATTTATTTGTTTTATACAACATTTTTTAACTACAAGTTATAATTGAGTGTATTTGCAGGCACTGTAATTAAAGGGGATATTGGTTTTTCACTCTATAAAAGTATCATAGATTATAGATTGAAATTATTGAATAGATTTTAATTTGAAAATGCTTGTGAACCTACACTTTTTAAAGATCACCTATACAGAGATATTAAAAATATTTTCATTTGATATTAAACTAAATTTTTTATTTAAAAATTTTGGCAATTATTTAATTTTTGTACTTGAATTTTAGGCTAATCTGAGATTCAGCTGAATTTGGTTAGAGATGATAATCTTGTATTGAGAAATCGGTACAGTTTGAGGATAAATATTACTAAATCACTTTGATTTAATTGATCATTTAGTCGATTAACGAAATGATTTTAAATTCAAATTCTTCAAAGTAGCCACCTGTAGATAATTTCCACGTACAGAACAACTTTTAGCAATATTTTTTCTTTTTTTATTTACAATTTTTTTATAAATACTCTTAAATTTTATCTTTAGAATGTTTTATATTTAAATTGTTCAATTTTGCACGTAATAAATTTGGAAACGTACAAATTCAAAATTAAGAGTGTATGTATATCAGAACTAAAAACTAAAATATAAGTTAAAATAGATTTTCTTGAAATAGTGTTCAATTAGATTTAACAGATTGGAATTATTTTGCCAAATTTTTTTTTTCAGAAAAGTGTTAATTTTTTTATTCAATACTGTAACTAAAATTCGTTTTTTAAAATTATTTGGTACTTTAATTATAATTTCTAATACTTAAAATATGGCAATACATCAGAAAATGTCTCTTAAAATTTTCTGAGCCCTTTCAAATGTTTACAAATTTTTATAAATGCATTGAAATCTTGAAATCCATATAGATTTCTCTAAAATAGCATAAAATTTTATAAAATCTTTTTAAAAACTGCAGAAATTCCTTTGAATCTTTATAGTTTTATTACAATATTTTAAAATATTTTGCAATTCCTAGAAATCCTCTGAAATTCCTTCAAAGATATGAAAATATTTCACTACTTCTTAATATGTTAATTCTGAAATTTAAATATAAATTAAAACTTGAAATTAAACGATTTCAGGTTAGAATTTGAAAACAAGAAAAGTTTTAAACACCAAAAATTTAATATTTTTAGATTTGAATTATAAAAATAGGATTATTTAAGGTTCAAAGGAATTAAAATTATAATATTTCTAATTAAAAGCGTTCTAAAATCAAATGGTTAAAAACTTTTAAACTCAAATAACTTTAAATAAACAATACAAAAAATGGTGATTTAATACTAAAATCAATTAGATCAATTTTTTTAAATAAAAAAATTAATCCACCGTTATTTGTAGTCATTGAGATGTTAATTATTTTCAAATATAAACCTTTAAAATTGAATTATTAAGAATAAAACGTTTGAAATTTATTAATTTTGAATCAGAAACATTAAAAATGAAAAAATCTACTACAGATCATTGTAAATAAAACGAATCCGTATTTTCTTTAAAACAGAAAAACTTTTAGTCGTCAAGAATTGATCTATTAAAACTTTTTTATATTCAACCCCTTCCAAATTTAATCTATTTTAATTAAATTTGTATGTTCTGTAAATAAGCAATCTCAAAATTATTAAATTATACTTTTAAAAATTCACCAACTTCTATTTTTCTTAAAAACTTAGAACTTATGAAAGGGAAAGAAAATTCAGAATTAAAATTAGGACTAAAATTTAAAACAAAATTTAGAACTAAAAAATTTTTGCCATTTTGACCAAATAATTTAATTTTGATCAATTTATTTTCGATTTTTCTAAACCTTAATTGAAGAATTAAAAAAATCTAAGCCCTCAAAATTTAATGATTTTAAAAACATTAAAAATTTTATGGATTCTAATTTTAAACTTTTCAAAATAATAAATTTAAACTTGAAGCTTTAAAAATTAATCAAGTACAGACTTTGATATTGAAGAATAGTTAAATTAGGATCTTGTAAATAAATCGTTCAGTATTTATCTTTTTCAATTCAAAAACCTTCAATGTAGAAAAAATGAATAGAAGATTTAATTATAATTAATTATTAAAAAATTAATTATCTCACCATAATTCAAAGTAATTTTTTGGTAATAAAAATTGTGAGTCAAAAAAAGTATACTTTAATATTCAATAGAATAGAGATCCATGTGATTTGTTAAATATGAGAAATATTGAACTCACCACCGAAAGGAGAAGGAGCTTCATGTTCCTCGTGTGGAGTTTGGTGAAGTGTTGAGCATCCGTGCAGACTCATTTGAACCTTTTATACCGTGAGATGCTCCCTCCAAAAAAGATTTCGTAATCGCCGTGGCATTGGCAGAACTAGATTATTAATTGACTTTTTGCTCGTCTCTGCCTCCACCATGGACATCTTTAGGAATCGTTTCAGTATTTCTGGATAGAGATGACCCGATATTCATTTTCAAGGAGGAGGAATTAGTTTCTTCCACTTCAATTTTCTACTCAGAAACATATTTCGCCTTAGTTCAAGGAACAGGTCCTTCAACATTATTTTGTTTTAATTAACTAAAAATATATTTAAAAAGAAGATAATCATCTTTTATTTTTTAAAAATGACATTGGAACCGAAAACCAGTTCTTTTAACCAAGGGGGAAGCAAATCCTAAAAATGCGGTCCAGCGGAGGTCAGTTACTCAGAATTCTTTCGAACTACTTTGAAACACGAATTTTGAAGTTTCAAAAAATAGATGAACTTTTACGAGATCAATTTTTAACTAAAAAATTAAAAGTTCGAACGGTCCCATGACTGGTTGAATTTAAAGTGTAGTAAAAAAAATTTAACTAAAGAAAACAACGATTTCTAAGTAAATAGTTGAATCTTCAACAACAAAGAAATTAATTTTTAATAAAAAAAAGGATTGGTTACATTTTCAATTTTTAAAATTAATTTTTTAACCAAAGAAGAAATTAATTTTCGACAAAATAGTTACATTGCAACTAAAGAGCCAAATTTTTAGCATTTCACTGAGTACTTGAATTTTGAAACAAGAAGATTGATCATTAACAGAATTTATAAATTTTTGTTCAAATAGTTGAATTTTTCAACTCAAAAAGATACATTGTTAATAAAAAATTAAATATTTAAATTTCCAGTTAAAAATTTATTTTCAACTAAAGAGGTGAGTTTTAAATCAAGAAGATAAACTTTTTACCGAAAAAGAAAATAAATATTTAGCAGAATAGATCAATTTTTTACTAATGAGAAGAATTTTTAATTAAATTATGCTAAATCTTTAATTTAAATAGTTTAATTTTAAATTTACTAATACATTTTTAAACAAGAATAAAAATATACTATTTTCTACCAGAAGAGTTAAAGTTTTTATTAAAGAAACTTTCAACAAAAAATTAATTTTGAATAAAAAATAAAAAATGAATTTTCGACAAAATAGTTGAAGTCTCAACCATTTAAATAAATCTTCAACCTAAATTCTTAAACAAAAAATTTAATTTCCTACCAACAAAGTAAAAGAATTTTTCAGAAAATAACTGAGTTTTTTAACCAAAAACATTAATTTTTAAGGAAAAAGTTCAATTTTCTGAAGAATAAAATCAACCTTCAAATAAAAAGATTAATGTTTAAAAAAAAATGGAAAAAAAACAAATTTCCAACAAAATAGTTGACAAAAATTTGGATTGCCTTTTTAAGTGATTCTGATTGAAAGTCAATTGCTTTGAATTAAAACTGGATTACTTCAAATTTAATTTTCAATTTAAAAAAATCAATTTTTAACCAAAAAAGGAATAGTTACGTTACGTTCAATTTTCAACTATGGAGACGAATTTTCAACTAAAATAAAGCCTTTCTAACAAAAACTTTAACTAAGTAGTTTAATTTCGTGTACAAAAAAAACGAATTTTCAAAAAAATTAATGAGTTTTAAAGCAATTAATTAAGTTTTCTACTCAAAAAAAAAAAATTAGAATAAAAAATTGATTACTTAAGGTTTCAGTTAAAAAAAAAACATTAGTTTTCAACTAAGATGAATAAATTTCTACCAAAAAAAGAAACGAATTTTCAAGGAAATGGTTCAATTTTTCACGAAACAGAAGACTTTTGAATTTAAAAAATAATTCTTGAACTGAAATAATTAAATTTCAAATAAAAAAAAAAGATTTTTAACGAAAAGCAACGATATTTTAAAAAATAGTTAAATTTGCAATCAAAGATCTAAATTTTAAACTAAAAAGAAAAATCTTCAAGCATACAATTAGTCTTTAAAAAATTGCTGAATTTACTGTAAATACTGTAAAATAGATTAATTCTCAAGCAAATTATTTAATTTTTAACAAAATATTAGAATTTTCAATTCAAAAAGATAGATTCGTATTACAAATTGAATAAGTGAAATTTTCAGAAAAAATTAATTTTCAACAATATGTAGTATAAGTTTCAAACAATAAATTAAATATTCTGTAAAAATAGTTGAATTTCGCCCCCCCCCCCACACACACACAAAATAAGTTAAATTTCGTAAAGAAAAAAAGTTGCATTTTCAACCGAAACAGATCAATTTTCAACAAAAAAAGGAATATTTAAGTACTCAAATAAAAAAATTAATGTTAAAAAAAAAAGAACGAAAGAGTTTTAGCAAAACAAGTATAAAAATTTTTGATTACTTTTGGTGGGTTTTCCTGGATTACGAATGTATTACTCTAAATATTCTGGATTACAATTTGATTACTTTGAATTAGAAATGAATTACTTCAGATTAGAAATGGATTACTCAAGATTAAAAGTATATTACTGCAGTTTAGTATTCGATTACTTTTGCAAAGAACTGGATTGCTCCATATAAGAACCGGTTTACTCCAGTTTAGACCTGGATTACTCCAGCTTAGTAGTGGATTACTTTTGAATAGAACTGGATTACTTTTTCATAGAACGGGATTACTTTTGCATAAAACTGGATTACTCCATATTAGAAACGGTTTACTCCAGATTAAATCTGGATTACTCCAGAATAAAACTGGATTACTCTGGATTTTAATTCGGTTACGTGGATTGCAAGTGGATTTCTCCGGAGTACTGGGATGATTCCCGATTGGAACTCGACCATTTCAGATTAGAACTGGATTACTCTAATTACAAGTGAATTACTTCTCTTTCTTTGATTACTTCATTGTATTGGGATTACTCCAAATTACTTCAATTACTCTGGACTAACAGAGGATTTCTCCTGATTGGAACTTGATTACTCTTGATTACGATTGGATTACGTGTATTACTTTAATTACCCCAAATTATCTGAATTTGAAGTTGATCACTTTGAATTATAGCTGGATTACTCTAGATTACAACTGGATTATTATAGATTGTAACTGGATTACTCCATTTGTGTACTGGATTACTTTTGATTAGAGCTGGATTACCCCAAATAAGAAATAGAATCCTGTGGATTAAAGAAGGATTACTTAAGGATTATAATGGGATTACCGTAGATTAGATCTGGATTACCCTAGATTGCAAGTGAATTACGTAAATTACCTTAATTACTCCCAAATATCTATATTGCAAGTGATTACTGTATTACCTTAGATTACAAGTGGACTACTTCGTGGTACTCTGATTACACCGTGGTACTCGAATTACTCCGAATGGTTTACTGGTTTACAGTGGATTACGTGTATTACCTGAAATACTTCAAATTATCTTGATTGTAAATGGATTACTCCACCATACTGATATTACACTGAATTAATTTAATTAGGTCAGATTACAAGTGGATTACCTGGATTAGAACTAGATTACAAGTGGACTACTCTGGAGTACTGGAAGTACTCTTAATAACTTGAATTAATTAGTTGGTTGATTCAAAAGAGTTTTCTTTAAATAAAAAAAACAATCTTTTTATGAGTTTTTTTTCGTCTCTCAGATTCATTTTAGCCATTGCTCTTGTTATTTCGGCTTTCAAGTCAGACACCATAATAATCGGCTGCTTCACTTACTATGTATTTATTTGAAAGTTCGTGCGATGCACATACAAAATAAACGATTGGATCTTTCGCAGACCGAAAACATTCAATTAAACTCAGGTTATTAAGTGAAGTTCGCAGTCCAAATTTCAGTGTTCTTTATTGTAAGAGAAAATTACTATAAACAAATTATATGATGTTATAAAATTACTTTAGCCCTGGGGAATCCTGAAAATTATGTAATCAAAATGTATTTTTGTATGGGGTGAAGAAGTTATGATAGAATCTTAAAATTCTTTTTTTATAATATTAGAAAACAAATGCGCCCGCTAGCCGCGCAATTATGGTGCTTTTCAAATCATTTCCAAATCAAAATATGAAATTAATATTTATACAAAAGTTCTGTGTTTCATAGTATCTATTATCGAACATAATATAAAAGGACAATATTTTTATTAAATAATTAAAAATGATGTCTTAAATTCCGAATTACTGTATTTTATATTTTTGTACAATATAAATGGCGACCACAATAGAGAGCTATCATGTAAAGAAGTATTTAAATCAATAATTATTTTTAACATTTCTTCAATAATAGTCGGCTTTCTCGAGAAAAATAATAATCCGAGCAAATAATGTTTATACATGTTTATTAAATAATAAGTACAATTATTTTAAATAACTTTAGGCTCGTGGCCCATTATTAGGACCTAGACGCCTTTAGGGTACCTCCTTTAATTTGATAGCAGCGCCATCTGACCCGCTAACTATTGGGTATTTCAAAATTATGAAAGCAATTTTAAAAGAAAAAGAGCAGTAAATATCAATTCATTTTAATCAAAAATATTATACTGAGATCTGAAATTAATTATTTGCTATAAGATTTCCTAATAATATTGAATTTAAATTCAAATTTCTCCCCAATAGTTCCAAATTTGTGGCACGGTCGTATCTACACATAGGTGTGATCAAAAATAAAATTTTGTGACGAAAAATACAAACATAGCCTGTCAATGTTCAAATTTTGTATATATTATACGAAATATTGTAATTTGTTATTAAAAATAGAAATTTGAAAAAAATCACTTATATAACATTGAAAATCTTCTTTTAAACGTATTTTCTTTAATTATAATAATAATAATAGTAATTCTAAAATTTTAAATCTTCTTCAGAATCTGTAACGATTTCCGTTTTAATACACCAACAGAAACCAAAAATGCAAACAAACTGTAAATTTAATCATTGAATGATAGTACAAAAAATCTTACAATTTTTTAAATTAAAAATATCAAATTTCGACGAAAAAAACTAAAATTATCAAAAAATGTTAATTGATTCTAAATATTCTTCAAATTATAATGATTCGTAAATCGAAATTCTAATTTTCAATGCAAAATTTCTAATAAAACTAAGATAAAAATAAAAAAATATGCATCTTCTTTGAAATCTAACGATTTTTTAATAAAAATGTTAAATTCCAAGAAAAACCACAAAAAAATCTGACACTGTTAAAAGATTCTAAGTTTCGTTCAAATTATAATGATTCTTGTTTAAAAATGCGAATTTTTTATTTCAAATTCAGACTTAACGTGAAATTGTTCAAAAATTATAAATTTTCTTTGAAATATAATAATTTTTAAATACAAATTTCAATTTTAAACCAAAAATACTAACACAATCTGAAATTTTTCAAGCTTATAAATGTTATTATTTTAAACAACAATCATTGGGTTTAAATATAATTATTCCTTATTTAAAAATACAAATTTAAGGTAAAAAGCACCCGTATAACCTAAAATTGTTGGAAAAAATTGTAATTATTGTTTAACATATAATTTAAAAATTTTTAAACACCAATCATTGCCGACGAAAAACGCTTAAATAACAAAAAATTGTTCGAATTGTAAATATTTATTCGAAATCTATTGATTTTTGTTTAAAAAAATTGATTTCCTGTGAAAAATGTTAATATATTCTGAAACTGTAGAAAAATTAAAAATCCTGTCCGAACATGACTTAATTAAATAGTAAATAAATAAAATAATTAAAATAATAATTAAATGACTTTTATTTTAAAATATCAATTTTCAGTGTAAAACAGCGGAGAAATAAGAATCTGTTAGAATATGTGAATATTCTTTTTAATCGTTTGTTTTATTACTTTAAATACCAATAATTTCTTATAAATTTTAATAAGAAAACAAACCAAATTTTTATAAGATTGTAAATCTTGTTCAAATTATAATGATTTTGATTTTAAAATAGTAACACTTGATGGTATAAAATTCTAACATAAAATATAGTGCCTAAAATATATACAATAAATATAATCCAAAATAGGCAAAATATGTATTTTAAATCTTGTTAAAATTAGAATGATTTGTGTTTATAGAAGTAAATTTTTGTATATTTTCTAATTTTTTAAATATTTAAATTTCTTGAAATACCTAATTCTCAAAACAAAAAAATTGCAACGAAAAGAGTCAACATAAGACATGCATAGAAAATTATTTATAGATTTAATTTAGAAAATTTTAAATACAAAAAAACTTAAAGTAATGAAAAACTAATCAGATCTTGAAAAAAATGATTGTAAAATTAATGAGACATGTCATATTAGTCCAATTTTTTTAGGCATGATTTAATTTTGTTAATATTTCTAATAATAATTTTTTTACAATATTAGGAATAAAATTGGATAATTTATCCGAATTATTCGTTAACAAGTTAGTGCTTTTGGAAGAAAAACAAAGTGTGTGGTTCACAAAAAATTCATAATATATGTGACTTTGTATTTTTGGAAACATTACTTTTTTTATCGTATTCTAACCTTCTTTTTAAGATGAATAAAATTTTGTTTTTTTTTCGTAATTTATTAGAACATAAATCTGGTCCCCTTAAATTATTCAGCCTCTATCACTTTCTTTTCGATCGAGAATTCTATATTCTTTGGCAAGAGAGACATTTGTCATTGAGTTGAAATATTTAAAATCGTTTGAAAATTAGTTTGAAAAGAAAGTTGTGTAAGGTTGAAATTTCAATAAATATGTATGATAAAAGTGTCCTCGTTTATGTATACGTATGGTGTTCTTTGATTTTTCCTTATTTCTATCTTTCTCTTATTCTGCCCTCGCTTATACTTTTCCTTTTTCTGACATGTGAGTGACTCCTGAATCGTATTTCCATTAAATCTGTCTCGTCGTTTATAAAAGTCTAAATTCAGATCCATTTATTGCGAAGGCGGAATGAGTCCTTCTATTAAAAGAAAATTTAAATTTAAATGAGGTAATACCCTCTTCTGTCATTTGAATTGATTAACAAAAAATTTTCATTTAACATTTCATTCTTACAAAGTTTTTGGGTACAATTATGAAAATAACGGAGTTTGCAATCGGATTTTTGATTATGCTATGTTGTTTAAACCAAAAATTGTGGTAAATAGAGTATTTGGTTGAATAACAAAAAATGTTGTTTGGTCATTCCAGAATTTCGTTGAATGAAACAAAATTTCTCTGATTGTATTAAATTTTTCTTTTTTGTCCAGAAAACTATTTTTTGGTTTAAAACACTTTTTGCGAGTTTAAGGTGATTAAAAACAAGGATTTGAAAATCTGAACATTTTTCAAAATGCAAAATTTGAAATTTGATATCATGTAGAGGAACTCTATTAGAGACATTTTTTCAAGTTTTTTATTGTTTTTATGTACATAATGTCTTGAAAATGTAAAAATTAAATACGTTACACATAAAAAATTATCCCTTTATATATTAGCATCCTTGTCAATAATTATCAAATGAAAATTAAAAAACTTATTTCTAAGGAAAATAACATATTTGTTTTAAGCCCTTATCTAACAGTCTTCTATAGAAAATGGGAAAGAAGCAAGTGAAAATCATGATTATTAAAAATAATTATTCATTCTTATTTTTTATTGAATAAAAATTTCTTAAAGAATATGCCAATATGAGACCTATGAATTATATCCGATTTTTTTTTTTTTTGTTGATGAAACAGTTACAACTTAGCTAGGCTATTGTGCCTGCTCAGATTAGAAAATATTTTTCCCTAATGTTAAATATAAAAGAATTATAAAAAAAAAAAATAATTACTGTATATTTGTAACTGTTCACAATTGAAGAATTTTTATTTGCAAATTTATAAAATTAAATAAATTAAAATTTTTTATTTTTAAAATTGAACTATTAAAAAAAATTTTAATTAATTAATTTTCCATTGTAAATCTTTAGAACTGAACTGGATATGCCAAAAATACGTTTAAAATTACATAATTTTAAACTACATACATTCCAAAATAAAAAATAAAAAATTGTAAATATTAACAATAGAGTTGTTACAAAAAGCTATGAAAATGAAATACGTTTAAACCATAAGTCTTAAAAATTGAATACTTTTCATATATTTAGAATTGAAGTCTTGACCTTGGATCTATAAAACCATCTAAACTTAGTTATTTTTTCTTGAAAATCTGTACAATTTAAAAACTGAAGACTTTTCATTTAACATTTTAAAGTTCAATTACATATAATTATATATATATATTAAAAAGTTTCAAAATTGGAAATTTTTCATTTAAAGATTCTTTGATTCTGATCTTTCACAATTAAAATTGTAAAAAAGAAAAAAATCAATAAGAAACAAAACTCAAATTTATAAAATTGTATAAGTTTCAATTGTATGTTTACAAAATTGAACTATTAAACAAAATATAATTAATGTTATCTGTTTCTCTTATACACATTTTATTATCAAAAAGTATTTCGAAACAAAATTTTAAATTTGAAGAATTTTCCATTGAAGTAATTAAAATTGAACTACATATTCCACAAATACGCTGAAAATCACATTATTTGAAACTAAAACCATTTCAAAATAAAAACACTTTAATTTTAAAACCTAAGAATTGAACTATTAGAATTTTTTTAAATTACATTCCTTTAAAATATTTATCTTGAATATTGAATTAAAAATTTAATTCGAAATTTGTAACTTAAACATTGAACTTAAAATCTGGAAAATTGTAGAACTTTGAATTGAAAGTTCGTACAATTTAGGAATTTTTTGTTTGAAAATTAAGATTGGCAAATTTTTAACTTTGGCGATAGAAAATTGGGTAATTTTGATTATTTATATATAAAAGGTTTTCAATTTGGAAGATCTAGAGTAGAATTATTGACTTTTGATCGTTAGAATCATCCGAATTTTGAAAAAAATTGTTTATAATTTAAAACTCTAATTACATATTTCAAAAAAATCATTCAAAAGTGCATAGCTTTAAAATATAAATTTTCAATGGAAATTCTGTAATTTTTATAATTTACATTTGAAATTTGTATACATAAAAAATAATCACCATTTGTGTATAATACTATTATTTAAAATTTTAAAAATAAAATGATGTACATTGATGTTCATATAAAAAGAGAGAATTCTATATATATATATACCTACATCCAAAGGCGAGAATGAGAAGTGCCGCATATACTGCAACTTAATATTTTTGACAATTGTTTACGTTGCACACTCGAGACCTGACATAGTTCTCCTTGACTTCGAGAAGCCAACCATGTTCGTTATCGAATTTTCATCAACAGTGACAAAAACATCATAGTCAAGGAGAATGAAAAGAAAGAGAGGTATAGAGACCTTGTAAGGGAGTTGCGACGATTGT
>JAAAKG020029482.1:7699-19705 GCA_010014905.2 Druon quercuslanigerum
ATATGATTATTATACAAAATATGAATTATAAACAAGACGTAAATTTTCGACGAAGATAATTAAATTTTTTACGAAAAGTGGATGAGTTTAAAACAAAATAATGGAATTTTGAATCAAACTGTTGCATTTCTATCTAGGAAAGATACAGTTTCTGTTAAAATAGGTCAATTTATTAAACAAAAAAGACTTTTATTTGAATTTTTAACATAAGAACATTAATTTTTTAACCCGAAAAGACTAATTGTCAACAAAAAGTTGCATTTTTATCCAGAAAAAAATGAAATTTCCAATAAGAAAGATGAATTTTTAATACGAAAAGATAAATTTTTCGAAGAATATTTGAAATTTCAGCCGAAAAAGATTTTAGTTGATTTTTTTAACAAGAAAGTATTAATATGATTAATATTAATAATTAATATGATTAATATGATTATTATACAAAATATGAATTATAAACAAGACGTAAATTTTCGACGAAGATAATTAAATTTTTTACGAAAACAGGATGAGTTTAAAACAAAATTATGGAATTTTGAATCAAACTGTTGCATTTCTATCTAGGAAAGATACAGTTTCTGTTAAAATAGGTCAATTTTTTAAACAAAAAAGACTTTTATTTGAATTTTTAACATAAGAACATTAATTTTCTAACCCGAAAAGACTAATTTTCAACAAAAAGTTGCATTTTTATCCAGAAAAAAATGAAATTTCCAATAAGAAAGATGAATTTTTAAAACGAAAAGGTAAATTTATCGAAGAATATTTGAAATTTCACCCGAAAAAGATTTTAGTTAATTTTTTAACACGAAATTATTAATTTTTAACATCGAGTAAAGTTTTTCCAAAGCACCTGAATTTGCAAAAAAACAGTTGAATTTTCAACCAATAATGGATGACTTCTTTTTACAAAATTGTTGAATTTTCAAACAAGGAGTTGCATTTTTGTCCGAAATGAATGTAATGTCTACTAAAATAGTTTTATTTTTAAATTCAAAAGAGAAATATTAAAAAAAGTAATTGATTTTTCACGCAAAAAAGATTATATTTGAGTTTTGAATATAAAAATATGAGTTCTAAGCCACACATGAAATTTCTACGAAGATACTTAAATTTTTAACACAAAAAGACGAACTTTCATCCGAAAAGGATGAGTTTTTTTAAACAAAATTGTTGAATTTTAAACGAAATAGTTGCATTTTTATTCAGAAAAAATGAAATTTCCAAGAAAAAGGTCAATTTCTTAATTGAAAAGACAAATTTAAAAATAAAAGTTGAATTTTGAAAAAAAAATTTGACACGAAAATATGATTTTTAAACAAGAAGTCAATTTTTTGCGAAGATAATTCATTTTTTTTACGAAAAAGGTTAAATAAAAAAAATTTAATCTTCAACGAAATATTTAGACTTTAGTTTGAGTTTTCAAGATTAAAATGTGAATTTTAAATCAAAATAAATTTTCGGTGAAAATACTCGAATTTTCAACAAAAAAGTTGACTTTTTTTTACAAAATTGTTGAATTTTCAAGCAAGGAGTTGAATTTTTGTCCCAAATGAATTTAATTTCTACTAAAATAGTTTTATTTTTAAATTCAAAACAGAAATATTCAACAAAAAAAATTGATTTTTCATTCAAAAAAGTTTTTTCTTTGAGTTTTCAATATAAAATTATGAGTTTTAAGCAACACATAGAATTTCTACAAAGATACTTAAATTTTTAACACAAAAATACGAATTTTCATCAAAAAAGGATGAGTTTTTTTTAAAACAAAATTATTGAATTTTAAACGAAATAGTTGCATTTTTATCCGGAACAAATGACATTTCCAAGAAAAAGGATACATTTTTGAATTGAAAAGACAAATTTAAAATATGAATTTTAAACAGGAAGTAAATTTTCCACAAAATAATTAAATTTTTTACGAAAAAAGGTTAAATTTAAAAAAAAATTGAATCTTCAACGAAATATTTAGACTTTAGTTTGAATTTTTAACATTATAATGTGAGTTTTACACCAAAATTAAATATTAAAAATTAATTAAATTTTCAACAAAAAAGTTTAATTTCCACCTAAAATGGATGAATTTTTTGACAAAATTGTTGAATTTTCAAACAAACAGTTGCATTTTTATTCAGAAAAAATGAAAATTCCGAGAAAAAAGATAAAATTTTTAAATGAAAAGAAAAATTTAAAAATAAAAGTTGAATTGTTATTAAAAAAAAGATTTTGGTTGACTTATTAATAACAAAATATGATTTTTAAAAAAAAAGTCAATTTTCTACAAAGATAATTAGATTTTTTACCGAAAAAGGTTAAATTTAAAAGAAATTTGAATCTTTAACGAAATAGTTAGACTTTAATTTGAATTTTCAACATTATAATGTGAGTTTTAAACAAAAATTAAATTTTCTATGAAGATACTCGAATTTTCAACCCAAAAGGATGAATTTTTTTACAAAAAGGTTGAATTTCAACTAAACAGTTGCATTTATATCCAGAAAAAATTAAATTTTCAATAAAAAAGATGAATTTTTAAAACGAAAAGATAAATTGTTCAAATAATAGTTGAAATTTTACGCACAAAAGATTTTAGTTGACTTTTTAACACCGAAATATAAATTTTAAGCATCATTCTCGAACAAAAAGGATGAATTTTGACAAAACTGTTGAATTTTTAACCAGAGAGTTGCATTTTTCTCCGAAATGGATTTAATTTCTACTAAAATACTTTTATTTTTAAATTCAAAAGAGAAATATTAAAAAAAGCAATTGATTTTTTATTCAAAGAAGATTAGGTTTGAGTTTTCAATATAAAAATATGAGTTTTAAGCAACACATAGAATTTCTACAAAGATACTTAAATTTTTAACACAAAAATACGAATTTTCATGCAAAAAGGATGAGTTTTTTGTTTACAAAATTATTGAATTTTAAACGAAATAGTTGCATTTTTATCCAGAAAAAATGACATTTCCAAGAAAAAGGATCAGTTTTTTAATTGATAAGACAAACTAAAAATAAAAGTTAAATTATCACAAAAAAAAAACATTTTGTCAGACATTTTAATACCATAATATGATTTTTAAACAAGAAATCAATTTTCTACAAAAATATTTAAATTTTTTTACGATAAAAGTTTAAATTTTAAAAAAAATTGAATCTTCAACGAAGTATTTAGACTTTAGTTTGAATTTTCAACATTATAATGTGAGTTTTAAACCAAAATTAAATTTTCTACGAAAATGCTCTAATTTTCAACCCAAAACGACGAATTTTCAACAAAATAGTTGCATTTTTATCAAGAAAAAATGAAATTTTCAAGAAAAAAATACATTTTTTAATTGAAAAGCCAATTTTAAAAATAAAAGTTGAATTATCATGAAAAAAAAAGATTTTGGTTGACTGATCAACACCAAAATATGATTTTTAAACAAAAAGTCAATTTTCTACGAAAATAATTAACGTTTTTACGAAAAAAGGTTAAATTTAAAACAATACTCGAATTTTCAATCCAAAAAGACGAATTTCCAATAAAACAGTTGAATTTCCAATCAAAAATGGATTTATTTTTTAATTGAAAAGACAAATTTAAAAATAAAAGTTGAATTATCATGAAAAAAAAAGATTTTGGTTGACTTATCAACACCAAATTATGATTTTTTAACTAAAAGTAAATACTCTACGGAGATAAATTAATTTTTTTACGGATAAAGGTTAAATTAAAAAAAAATTGAATCTTTAAGCAACACATAAAATTTCTAAAAGATATTTAAATTTTTATCACAAAGAGATGAACTTTCATCCGAAGAGGTTGAGTTTTTTTAACAAAAGGATACACTTTTTAATTGAAAAGACAAATTTGAAAATAAAAGTTAAATTGCCATCAAAAAAAAGATTTTGTCAGACTTTTTAGCACCATAATATGATTTTAAACAAGACGTAAATTTTCTACGAAGATAATTAAATTTTCGGCTAAAAAGGATGACTTTAAAACAAAATTGTTGAATTTTTAACCAAACTGTTGCATTTCTATCTAAGAAAGATACAGTTCCTGTTAAAATAGGTAAATTTTTTAAGCAAAAAAGACTTTTATTTGAATTTTTAACATTAGAACATGAATTTTAAACCAGAATTAAATTTTCTATCAAAATAATCGAATTTTCAATCCAAAACGACGAATTTTCAACAAAAAAGTTAAACTTCTACCAAAAATGGATGCATTTTTTTACAAAATTGTCAAATTTTCAACCAAAATCTTGCATTTTTATCGAGAAAAAATTTAATTTGAAATAAAAAAGATGAATTTTTAAAACGAAAAGACAAATTGTTCAAATAATAGTAAAAATTTCACGCTTAAAAGATTTTAGTTGATTTTTTAACACCAAAATATTAATTTTAAGCATCATTCTCGAACAAAATGGATGAATTTTGACAAAATTGTTGAATTTTTAACCAGAGAGTTGCATTTTTGTCCGAAATGGATTTAATTTCTACTAAAATAGTTTTATTTTTAAATTCAACAGAGAAATATTTAAAAAAATAATTTATTTTTCATTAAAAAAAGTTTTTTTTTGAGTTTTCAATGTAAAAATATGAGTCTTAAGCAACACATAACATTTCTACGAAGATACTTAAATTTTTAACACAAAAAAACGAACTTTCATCCAAAAACGATGAATTTTTTTTAAACAAAATTGTTGAATTTTGAACGAAATAGTTGTTTTTTATCCAGAAAAAATAAGATTTTCAAGAAAATATAAATTTTCTACCGAAAAAAGGTTAAATTTAAAAAAAAGTTAAATCTTCAACGAAATATTGTGACTTGTATTTGAATTTTCAACATTAGAATCTGAATTTAACTAAAACTCGAATTTTCAATCCAAAAAGACGTACTTCCAATAAAACAGTTGATTTTTAAAAGAAAAACAATATCTTTTTAATATTACTGTTAAATCTTCAACGAACAAGTTGCATTTTTATTCAGAAAAAATAAAATTTCTACTAATAAAGATAAATTTTTTAATTGAAAAGACAAATTTAAAACTAAAAGTTCAATTGTCATGAATAAAAAAAGATTTTAGCTGACTTTTTACCACCATAATATTCATTTAAATAAGACGTAAATTTTCTACGAAGATAATTAAATTTTTTACGAAAAAAGGTTCAATTAAACAAAAAATGGAATCATCAACGAAATATTTAGACTTTAGTTTGAATTTTCAACATTAGAATGTGAGTTTCAAACCAAAATTAAATTTTTGATAAAAATACTGGAATTTTCAACCCAAAACGACGAATTTTCAACCAATAAGTTGAATTTTAAACCAACAATGGATGAATTTTTTTTACAAAATTGTTGAATTTTCAAACAAACAGTTGCATTTTTATCCAGAAAAAATGAAATTTCCAATAAAAAAGATGATATTCTAAAAAATTGTTGAATTTTTAACCAAAGAGTTTTTTTTTTGTCCGAAATGGATTTAATTTTTTTCATTCAAAAAAGTTTTTTTTTTGAGTTTTCAATATGAAAATATGAGTTTTACGCAACACATAAAATTTCTACAAAGATTATTAAATTTTTAACAAAAAAAAGACAACCTATCATCTGAAAAGGATGAGTTTTTTAAACAAAATTGTTGAATCCTGAACGAAATAGTTGCATTTTTATCCATAAAAAATGCAACTTCTACTAAAAAAGATAATTTTTTTAATTAAAAAGACAAATTAAAAAAAAAAATTTAAATTTTCATAAAAATTATTAACACTTATTAACTTATTATGATTAAAATATGATTTTTAAACAAGAAGTAAATTTTCTACGAAGAAAATTAAATTTTTTTCGAAAAATGTTAAATTTAAAAAAAAATTGAATCTTCAAATTAAATTTTATATGAAAATACTTGAATTTTCAACCCGAAAAGACGAATTTCCAACAAAACAGTTAATTTTGAAACCAAAAACTATAACATTTTCACATTACTGTTAAATCTTCTACGAAATAGTTGCATTTTTATCCAGAAAAAAATGAAATTTCCAAGAGAAGAGATACATTTTTTAAATAAAAGAAAAATTTAAAAATAAAAGTTGAATCTGTTTGACTTATCAACACCAAAATATGATTTTTCAATAAGAAGTCCATAATAATTAAATTTTTACCGAAAAAGGTTAAATTAAAAGAAAAATTGAATCTTCAACGAAATATTTAGACTTGTATTTGAATTTTCAACATTAGAATGTGAGTTTTAAATAAAAATTAAATTTTCTATGAAAATACTCGAATTTTCAACCCAAAATGACAAATTCTCAACAAAAAAGTTGAATTTTCAACCAAAAATGGGAGTTGCATTTTTGTCCGAAATGAATTTAATTTCTACTAAAATATTTTTATTTTTAAATTCAAAAGAGAAATATTCAAAAAAAGACTTGATTTTTCATTGAAAAAATATTATATTTGAGTTTTCAATATAAAAATATGAGTTTTCAGCAACACATAAAATGTATATAAAGATAATTGAATTTTTAACCCAAAAAGACGAATTTTTGCCGAATTGGATGAGTTTTTAAAAAAAAAAAAATTTTGAATCTTCAACGAAATAGTTGCATTTTTATCCATAAAAAATGCAATTTCTACTAAAAAAGATAAAATTTTAAATTAAAAAGACAAATTTAAAAAAAGAAAGTTGAATTGTCATCAAAATTATTAACACTTATTAAATTATTAACACCAAAATATGATTTTTAAACAAGAAGTCAATTTTCGACAAAGATAATTAAATTTTCGACTAAAAAGGATGACTTTAAAACAAAATTGTTGAATTTTGAACTAAACAGTTTAACCCAAAACGACGAATTTCCAACCGAAAAGTTGAACTATTTTTCAACAGTTGCATTTTTATCCAGAGAAAATTAAATTTCCAATTAAAAAGATGAATTTTTAAAACGAAAAGATAAATTTTTTAAATAATACTTGAAATTTCACGCAAAAAAGATTTTAGTTGATTTTTTAACATCAAAATATTAATTCTGAGCATCATTTTCGACCAAAAAGGATGAATTTTGACAAAACTGTTGAATTTTTAACCAGAGAGTTGCATTTTTCTCCGAAATGGATTTAATTTCTACTAAAATACTTTTATTTTTAAATTCAAACGAGAAATATTAAAAAAAAATTAGATTTTTCATTCAAAAAAGTTTTTTCTTTGAGTTTTCAATATAAAATTATGAGTTTTATGCAACACATAGAATTTCTACAAAGATACTTAAATTTTTAACACAAAAATATGAATTTTAATCAAAAAAGGATGAGTTTTTTTTAACAAAATTATTGAATTTTAAACGAAATAGTTGCATTTTTATCCAGAACAAATGACATTTCCAAGAAAAAGGATACATTTTTGAATTGAAAAGACAAATTTAAAAATAAAAGTTAAATTATCATCAAACAAAAGATTTTTTCAGACTTTTTAACACCATAATATGAATTTTAAACAGGAAGTAAATTTTCCACAAAATAATTAAATTTTCAACGAAATATTAAGACTTTAGTTTGAATTTTCAACATTATAATGTGAGTTTTACACCAAAATTAAATATTAAAATTTAATTAAATTTTCAACAAAAAAGTTTAATTTCAACCTCAAATGGATGACATTTTTTACAAAATTGTTGAATTTTAAACGAAATAGTTGCATTTTTATCCAGAAAAAAATGAAATTTCCGAGAAAAAAGATAAAATTTTTAAATGAGAAGAAAAATTAAAAATAAAAGTTGAACTGTTACTAAAAAAAAGATTTTGGTTGACTTATTAATAACAAAATATGATTAAAAAAAAAAAATGTCAATTTTCTACAAAGATAATTAGATTTTTTATCGAAAAAAGGTTAAATTAAAAGAAAACTTGAATCTTCAACGAAATAGATATAATTTAATTTAAATTTTTAACATTAGAATGTGAGTTTTAAATTAAAAGTAAATTTTCTATGAAAATACTCGAATTTTCAACCCAAAAAGACGAATTTTCAAAAAAAAGTTGAATTTTCAACCAAAAATGGATGAATTTTTGTACAAAATTGTTGAATTTTTAACCAAACAGTTGCATTTTTATACAGAAAAAATGAAATTTGCAGGAAAAAAGATAATTTTTTTAATTGAAAAGACAAATTTGAAAATAAAAGTTGAATTGTCATGAAAAAAAAAGATTTTGGTTGACTTATTACAACCAAAATATGATTTTTAAATAAGAAGTCAATAATAATTAAATTTTTTTACCGAAAAAAGGTTAAATTAAAAGAAAAATTGAACCATCAACGAAATATATTTAGACTTTAGTTTGAATTTTCAACATTAGAATGTGAGTTTTAAACCAAAATTAAATTTTCTACGAAAATGCTCTAATTTTCAACCAAACAGTTGCATTTTTATCCAGAAAAAATGAAATTTGCAAGAAAAAAGATAATTTTTTTAATTGAAAAGACAAATTTTAAAATAACAGTTGAATTGTCATGAAAAAAAAAAGATTTTGGTTGACTTATTACAACCAAAATATGATTAAAAAAAAAAAAAGATGTCAATTTTCTACAAAGATAATTAGATTTTTTATCGAAAAAGGTTAAATTTAAAAGAATTTGAATCTTTAACGAAATAGTTAGACTTTAATTTGAATTTTCAACATTATAATGTGAGTGTTAAACAAAAATTAAATTTTCTATGAAAATGCTCGAATTTTTAACCCAAAAAGACGAGTTTTCAGCAAAACAGTTGAATTTGAAACGAAAAACTGATGACTTTTTGTACAAAATTGTTGAATTTTAAACGAAATAGTTGCATTTTTATCCAGAAAAAATTAAATTTCCTAGAAAAAAGATAATTTTTTTAATTGAAAAGACAAATTTTTAATTAAAAGTTGAATTGTCTTGAAAAAAAAGATTTTGGTTGACTTATGAACACCAAAATATAATTTTTAAACAAGAATTCAATTTTCTACGAAGATAATTAAATTTTTTATCGAAAAAAGGTTAAATTAAAAGAAAACTTGAATCTTCAACGAAATAGATATAATTTAATTTAAATTTTTAACATTAGAATGTGAGTTTTAAATTAAAAGTAAATTTTCTATGAGAATACTCGAATTTTCAACCCAAAAAGACGAATTTTCAACCAAACAGTTGAATTTTCAACCATAAACGACCACTTTTTTACACTACTGTTAAATCTTTAACAAAATAGTTGCATTTTTATCCAGAAAAAAATGAAATTTTCAAGAAAAAATACATTTCTTAATTGAAAAGCGAATTTTAAAAATAAAAGTTGAATTGTTATTAAAAAAAAGATTGTGATTGACTTATTGATAACAAAATATTATTTTTAAACAAGAAGTCAATTTTCTAGGAAAATAATTAAAGTTTTTACGAAAAGGGTTAAATTTAAAGAAAAAATTGAATCTTCAACGAAATATTTAGACTTAGAGTTGAATTTTCAAAACTAGAATGTGAGTTTTAAACCAAAATTAAATTTTCTATGAAAATACTCGAATTTTCAACCCAAAAAAAAAGAATTTTCAACCAAACAGTTGCATTTTTATCCAGAAAAAGTGAAATTTTCAAGAAAAAAGATGAATTTTTTGATTGAAAAAACAATTTCAAAAATAAAAGTTGAATTGCCATAAAAAAAAGATTTTGATTGACTTACCAACACCAAAATATGATTTTTAAACAAGAAGTCAATTTTCTACGAAGATAATTAAATTTTCGACAAAAAGGATGACTTTAAAACAAAATTGTTGAATTTTGAACCAAACAGTTGCATTTCTATCTAAGAAAGATACAGTTTCTGTTAAAATAGGTGAATTTTTTAAACAAAAAAGACTTTAATTTGAATTTTTAACATTACAACATGAGTTTTAAACCAGAATTAAATTTTCTATGAAGATACTCGAATTTTCAACCCAAAGCGACGAATTTTCAACAAAAAAGTTAAATTTTGGACCAAAAATGGATGATTTTTTGTACAAAATTGTTAAATTTTCAACCAAAAAGTTGCTTTTTTATCCAGAAAAAATTAAATTTTCAATAAAAAAGATGAATTTTTAAATCGAAAAGATAAATTTTTCCAAGAATAGTTGAAATTACACCCAAAAAAGATTTTAGTTGATTTTTTAACATCAAAATATTAATTATAAGCATACTTTTCGACCAAAAAGGATGAATTTTGACTAAATTGTTGAATTTTCAACCAAAAAGTTGCTTTTTTATCCAGAAAAAATTAAATTTTCAATAAAAAAGATGAATTTTTAAATCGAAAAGATAAATTTTTCCAAGAATAGTTGAAATTTCACCCATAAAAGATTTTAGTTGATTTTTTAACATCAAAAGATTAATTCTAAGCATAATTTTCGACCAAAAAGGATGCATTTTGACTAAATTGTTGAATTTTCAACCAAAGAGTTGCATTTTTCTCCGAAATGGAATTAATTTCTGCTAAAATACTTTTATTTTTAAATTCCAAAGAGAAATATTAAACAAAAGAATTAATTTTTAATTGAAAAAAGATTATATTTGAGTTTTCAATATAAAATATTAGTTTTGAGCAACACATAAAATTTCTACAAAGATACTTAAATTTTTAACACAATAAGACGAATTTTCATCCCAATAGGATGAGTTTTTTTAAACAAAATTGTTGAATCTTCAATTAAATATTTACGTTTTAATCCAGAAACATGCAATTTCTACTAAAAAAGATAAATTTTTAAATTAAAAAGACAAATTTAAAAATAAAAGTTTAAATGTCATAAAAAAAGGTTTTAGTTGACTTATTAAAACCAAAATATGATTTTTAAACAAGAAGTCAATTTTCTACGAAGATAATTAATTTTTTTTACGAACAAAGTTTAAATTTAAAAAAAATTAAATTTTTTTTTTTAAATTATATGTTAGTGTTGAAACGTCAACTAAAATTATTTTTGAGGTAATATTTACATGTTATTTCGAAAATGTATCTTTTTGATTAAAAAATTCATTTTTTTTTAAAAAAAATTTCGTCTTTTTTGGAAGAAATGCTACTTTTTTCGCTCAAAATTCCACAATTTTGGGTTTAAAATTCAACTGTTTTGGATGAAAATTCAACTGTTTTTTCCCCAAAATTTGTCTTTTTACTCTAGAATTTAATATATTTTAGTAGACATTACATCTTTCTTGTAAACAAAATTCAACTAATTACTTAAAAATTTAAACATTGTATAAAAATTCATCATTTTTGATTGAAAATTCGTCTTTTTTGGTTAAAAATTAAATCTTTTTTTGGATGAAAATTGTACTATTTTTTTTTAATTTGTATTTTTCATTTATAATTTAATCTATTTTAGTAGACATTAAATGTTTTATGTACAAAAATGCAATTATTTGGATGAAAATTCAGCAAATTTCTAGAAAATTTACTTGTTTTAAATTCATATTTTGGTGTTAAAAAATAAAATAAAATCTTTGTTGGGTGAAAATTCAACTGTTATTTGAAAATTTTGTCTGTTTGTTTAAAAAATTTATCTCTTTTATTGAAAATTAATTTTTTTTAGGATAAAAATGCAACTGTTTCGCTGAAAATTTCACAATTTTGTTAAAAACTCGTCCTTCTTGATTTAAAATTCAAAAATTTTGTCAAAAAGTAATCATTTTTGAATCGAAAATTCAACTGTCTTTTTGAAAATTTAATAAGTTCCTAGAAACTTTACTTGTTTTTTTGGAAATTCATCTTTTTAGCAGAAATTGAATCCTTCTTGGACAAAAATGCATCTATTTCGTTGAAGATTCAAATTTTTTTTTTTTAATTTTACCTTTTTTCGTATAAAATTTAATTATCTTCGTAGTCAACTAAAATTTTTTTTGATGACAAATTAACTTTTTTTTAATTTGTCTTTTTAATTAAAAATTTTTTTTTTAAATAGAAATCGCATTTTTTCTGGATTCAACAATTTTGTTTAAAAAACTCATCCTTTTCAGATGATAGGTTGTCTTT
>JAAAKG020029493.1:0-19703 GCA_010014905.2 Druon quercuslanigerum
GAATTCAAAGAATTCAAAGAATTCAAAGAATTCAAAGAATTCAAAGAATTCAAAGAATTCAAAGAATTCAAAGAATTAATAGAATTCAAATAATTCAATTAATTTGAGCAATTCGCTGAATTCATCGGATTGAAAGAATTCACGGAATTGATGGAATTCAAGGAACTCATTGAAATCGCTAGATACGAGAGATTCAATGGATTTGCGGAATATACGGAATTCATTGAATTTATAGAGTGAACGAAATTCATGGAATTTAAGGAATTCATCGAATTCACGGAATTCTTGAAATTCAACGAATTTCAGAAATGTACGGAATTCCCAGAATTATTGAAATTCAACGAATTCCAGAAATTTACGAAATTCCCGGAATTACTGAAACTGACGACATTTCTGAAATTCCCGGTATTCATGAAATTAGCGGAATTCATGAAATATATAGAAATGGCGGTATTCATTTAAGGAATTTAAGAAATAAATGGAATTCAAGGAAGTTAAGGAATTCATGGAATTCACGAAATTCAGAGAATTCAAATAGTTCATAAAATTCAAGGAATTCATAGAAGTCAAGGAATTCAGTGAATTCAAGGAATTCAGTGAACTCAAGGAATTCAGTCATGGGATTGGAGGAATTCGTGGAATTGATTAATTAACGAGTTGAAGGAGTTTATAAAATACAAGGAATTAATGTAAATAAAGGGAATTTATGGAATTCATGAAATTAATTAAATTCGCAGATTTCAGGCAATTCATTGGATTGAAGGAATTTAAGAAATTGGCAGAAATTATGGAATTGTATGAATTCATGGAATTCCATGAATGTCAAACATTCTTTGAGTTCCATGACTTCATTTAATTTTATTAACTCATTGAATTTCATAAATTCCTTGAATTCCGTGAAATCCATTAATTTTGTGATTTCCACGAATTCCGTGTATTCCATGAATTTTGTAAATTTAATAATTGCTGTGAATTTTATTGTTTATCTCCGCAAATTCCCCGATGTTCTTTAATTTTGGGAATTCTGTAAATTCAGTGAATTCCGGAAATTCCATGAATTCTTTGAATCTCGTGAATTCATTGTGTTCCGTGTATAACGTAAATTCTTTGAACTTTTTGATAATCAATGAAATGTTTCTAAATAAATTTGATTAAAAAATTTCAGAAGATTTTTTTTCCTAAGTAAAAAAAAATTAATTTTCCCTAAAATGGCTTCGTACTATTTAAGGAAAAACAAAACAGCTCAGAAATAATGGGAAATTTAGGAATAACTTTTGATGTATAATATTTAATAACGATTGTATGGTCATAAGCGTAAAATACTGAATAAATATTAAAAAAATTAAAATAACAAGTGAAGTTACTAAATTTATTCAGAAAGAATCTGTGAATACCCTCGATATGTTTAACATTGCCTGAAAATCTATTAAAATCTATCACATTTCTTTGAAATCTCTATCAATCTGATAAAATCTTTAGAAAATCCGTTGAATCTGGTGATTCGCAGACATTAATTGTTATCCTTTAGAAAACATAAAATCTCTTGATACCCTTAGATACTGAAAATTTTCAAAATGGATTTGACCTGGTACCTGAAGGGTAGGTCGAGGGCGGATAAATTATAAAACGATTTCAACAGACTCAATTATTTTACTTGTAGCAGCTATTCTGGCAGCGTGACGTAGTTTTCAAATGCTTCTGTTATTATAATTTGGAATATAAATCAATCAAAAATCAACAATTCATAATTTCCATAGAAAAGGAACGATTTCAAGTAGAAAGATAATTTTACAAGATGTTACACTGACGTATGCAAATAAACTGACACAGTGAAGCGATATCGAACGTCGTAATGAACTTATAGCAAGTATCGTTAATAGTTAAAAAATATGCTACTTTGCAAAATAAGAAACCCTTCTTGGCTTTTCTATATGTACCTTATGTGCTCAACTAGTTTCAAAATAATTTCTTTGCAAGTACCTTCTTGAATAATGTTCCCTTCGTGTTGCGGGGCAAGTTTTCAAGAAGTTCCCCAAGAAAAATTTCTCTCCTTTCCTCTGGTTGGCCTTTTAATATTGCCACTAATGCATGAAAAATCATTTTGCAAAATATCTAATCACCTCTGTTTTGTTGCAGATTTAAGTTTGCAATTTGACTGCTCACCTAATGGTGAACCAATTCCTGGTGTTTCTAGCGACGATCCTTCTTCCTTTTCTGAAAGGCATAATTCAACTGACAGGTCTTTTGTTCCTACCAAACATCCTGCTCGTGAGAGGTCCAGGTCTCCTCGTCGCAGGTCTATAGCTTCCCCTTCCAGGTTCATAGCCCCACCCACAAGGCTTCCTTCTCCTAACGGATTGGGATGTGGCCTTGAAAAACTAACGCTTATTCGGCTTATTCCTGAAAATAATCCGCACCGTATATTCGAACTTCGGAGATACACTTTTCCTGCCAATATAGCAGTGAAAATGAGAATAACTGATATTCTTTATGAGCATATGCCCACCAACAAACAAATTGTTTTATCAACATCGGATGGTGACGTCTTCGCAATATTACAGCGTTATGATACTCTTGATGGAATTTATATTTATGATAAGAATACTAAACGTTACAGACGAGCATGGTTGCAATTTTGACCAGAGAAGAAGTCAAAGAAGTTAAGGTTGGTCCAAATCGCTCAATCGCAGGGTTTTTTCGAGTGCCGTTTATAATCCACGTGTGAACTACAATCCTATCCATCACTTAATTCAAAAGACATGTAAAATTGAAATATAAGGCATATCTTTTTTTGTTAAAATGATCTTCTTTATCTTAAAGATAGTATTAAAAATGAAATAAAACAAGGAGGGCTCATGGAGTGGAACTAAAAGATTTCCATCTGTAAGAGGACACTTTTCTTTCTGACTCAATAATTTCGAGATAGCGTAGAAAATGTAGTTTAACCAAGGCACACAAATTTATGTAATCATTTTATTGAGTTTTGATAAGATTTCTAGCTTTGCAACAAACAGAGGATAATTCTATAAAAGGTTAAATCAAAAGCTTTTAAATAGTCACTCCAGATCTTCAACAGACAGCTCTGGATAAATGCTGCGTCTTTGGGGACTCAACTTTTAGTTAATAGGTTCTCTGGTAAGCCTGCTACATATTTTTTAAAACCACCTTTTTCGGACACTTTTCCGCAAACAGGTCTCATTTAGTTAACAATACTATTGCTTAGGATTTCTTTAGAGATCTTGTACAGACAATTTAGACAAGCTATTCGATTGTAGTTCCTTTAGTTGGATAAGTCGAAAAATGGTCGTACCTTCTGAAAATGATCAGGAAAGCGGAAGTGGGCAATTTATCGTTTCTGTGCAATGTAGCTGAACAGGCTATCAAAACGCATGTTTGTGAATTAAATAGCAGAGAGTGAGAAAAATTATCAAACATTATCCACCTCGGGCATTTAATCCTTAAGGTCCGGATTAAAAAAGCAGATATAAGAAACGTCTGGGAAAAAATCCCTGACAAGGGGACCACGCATTCTTTCATAAGAATTTAAAGAATCAGTCGATGCTGTTTGATCCAACGTTTGCTTGTCTTCAATTAGCTAGATTGAAGGACATAGTTTTTCAACTCATCCTAATCACTAATCAATTCAGTGAAAACAAAATAAATGTATTGTTAAATACATTTTTTATTTTTTGGATTTTAAGTTTTTTTTTGTCATTTGGAATTATAGAAAATTTTTACCTGCTCAATTATCACATCATTACATTTGTAGAATTTACGTTTTCAATATTATTATTTAATTTAATCAACTAAATTTTGTTTTATTGCGACTGCTAAATTGAAACAGTGCAGAGAAGCCAACTTTCCAAAGTATTTTTTTCATTGAATGAATAATCCGTGGAATTGACTCCAAATTTTTTCAATCACGAAATTTTTTTAAATTCGTTTTTTCTTTTTAAAATAACTTCGATTAAAACATCAACTATAATTTTACATTTCAGATTTTAAAGACAATGATTTGCCCAAAAGCGAATGTTCTTTTCAAAATTTAAAGCTATATATAGCAAATATGTTAAAGTGCTGATATTTTTAGGACTATTTTCAAGGTCTCTCGACAGTAATTTAAAAATGAATATGACTAAATAAATACAACACGCATAAACAGTAACTTATTCGTCTGCAAACAGCACTAGTGTGCCGTTAGAAGGTGTTGAGTCATGTTTTATGAAAAATCTTTAAACTTTATTTCTGTGCCTAAAACAATATCTTTGATAAAAAATAAGTTAATTTTTTAAAGCTATCTCGATAAATAAAAAGGAATTATATAAACAATCATAAATAACATTTTATGTACAAATGAAAAATTGCATTAATAGCACAAATTTTATAATTACTTAATATTGTTAGACTAAACTGATATGCAAATATTTTCTTTGAACAATTTTGGTTTTCTTTTTATATGAAGAATTGCGGATGTAGGAGGTTTCTTCCTCGGAAAAAATTCTTAAGATAATTTAATGTAATAATTAATAACAATAATGTAATTTTTATTTAATTCAAGGTGCTCTAATAGATTAGGCTAGAAAAGTTATACCATAATCATCTATTTATATGTATATTTTGAATAATATTTTTATCTTGAAATCCTCAGATGAAATTACAAAATCCCAAATCGCCCAAGTCCAAATCATTTTTCCTTCGCTTTTAAAAAAATTTTTGTTCATCTTGTTTTTTCGCTTAAAATAGAACTGAATTAACATATCATAAACTTGAAGTAGAAACTATAAAATCGTAATTACTTTTTGGATTTTTATATGGTAAAGCAACTGGTATTGAATAATTATTAAACGTCGATTTAGAAAAATTTAATTTTTGACGGATAAAAACGGGAAAAAGCCTAGACATTTGTTTATAGATTAAGTAGTCAGCAAATAAAATCTTCTAAAATTCACTGAAAAAAATCTCAGGAACTTCTTGAAATTATAAGCAAATCTTTTAAAATAAATTGAAATATTTAAAATCCTTTTAATTTTACAATTTTAATTTTAATGTGTTTGCAAGTACTGTGCGTATGATACAACAAAAATTTTCATTGCATTACATTTCTTTTGCAAACATTATTCAAGATGGTCTAATCTGACTGTAAAATAAAATATAAAAATTTTAGGAGGACAGGCTTCGCGCCTATAATTGTTAAGATAACGATTATGGGATACACTATACAAGGTGTCACACAAATGAAGGAACAGGCTTGCATCTGCTTGAGTCAGCTATTTTTCATAATGTTCAAGGGCATTTCCAAAATATGGTAGTTTTCGACAAGAAACCTTCAGGTGAGCTCATTTTTGATCTTAAAGATGACCTATAATGTTATTTCAAGATCCAGAAAAGGGAATAAACTTAGATGAAGTAAAAGAGATTACTAATTTTTCAGAATAATCTTCAAACAAATGGAGGCTATAAGGCTCATATAAGAGAAATAAAAAAAGGAGCAGAGGTAATGGACCAGATAGGGGGAATAGGTAAAAGAAGTTATAAAAAATTGGAGAAGGAGGATGTGCTTATTTTTTACGCGGATATGGCCGGTATTAGGTTATAGAGCAGAGTAATGGGGAATGAATAAAAGATATATGGCGAAAGTAGGAGGTCCAAGGAATGAATTAAGTACTAGAGTAGGGGAAAGGGCATGGACATTTGAGACAAAGCTAAGGGAGGGCTGGAAGCGAAGTAAGCGAGAAAGTGTTTGTTGGAGGTAGAAGAGAGGAAAGGGAGGGTGGTAGAATTAACGAGATGGTAAGAAGAAAGTAGGGAGTTCATTAATGCTATAGACATAGAAGACAGAAATGGATTACGCTTTAAAGAATTGGCAAAAAAGGAGCGGGAATGATAATTAACAGAAAGATAGGGAACGATTGAAGAATCAGAATACACTAAATTGTATGAAATGATGAAAAAGAAAGGAGTATCAAAGTATTGAGAAAAGAGGTTAGAAGACAAAAAGTGGCTCAGAATAGCAAGATTCAGATTAGAGGACGAGGTAAGGTACATGATATATTGGCAAAGTAAAGAGAAAAAAAAGTGCAAGATATATGAATGGGAAAAGGAAACACGAGGTGCAAGATTGAAAATAAAAAATTATAAAAACGAAGCAATAAGAATAAGTATGTTTTAATTTCCATTCATGTTATGAATTGTATTGATATACATTTATTTAAATGGTACATCTTCAAGTGTAGATGAAAAATAAATTTTTAACATTCTTTTTCCAAAATCTGAATAAGAAGACCCAGGGAGAGGTACATACAAAATGCATTATGTTTAATATAAAAGTGTTTAACATAATAAAGAATAGTTGAAATTTTGGACAAAATCGAGTGCAAAGCACGGAATGAGAATGTTTTCTCTAAAATGAAAAGACCTTTATGAAAAGAGAGTTCATCATGGCAAATTTAAAGTTGTCTATCTGTTGACCTTTAATTTTGTAAAGTCGTGCGCAAGTGTGAGAGATATTCAAAGACCGAGCGCGATGTCCGAGAACCAACAGTATAGCTCTTTTAACAAAAAAGAATTGAAAATCACAAAAATTCAGTGGTGGATGTTTTAAGATTTAATTTTAACAGGTCTGTAAACGAATGTGGGAAAAATAAAACGACCAAGCGCGTCGAGTGCGAAGCGCAAGAACTAACAGTCGCGTGTCCTAGGCGTCCTCATTCTTGTAAAGGGTCGCGGTTTACAGTTGGTATGAATACATGACTTTATAACAAGTACGGATTAAACGACGAGCACCTACTGGAATTTCATTGATTTCTTCTTCGGTCAATGGTGTGGCTATCTCACTGAAAATGTTTATTTTCGTACGTCTTATATAGTAAAAATTATCTCTTTCATAGATTACGACAAGAACATTACAACTCTGCAATATTGCAAAAACTTCACCATCCAATGTTGATATAACAATTTGTTCATTGGTTGGCACAGGCTGAAAATGGTTTCTTCCTATTTTAATTTTTAGCTGTTTATGGGCAGGAAATTTGTACCATCGAAGTTCGAATATCCGAAGAGGATTCTTCTTAGAAAAAAGCCGAATAAATTCTAAATGTTCAACTCCACATCCCCGTCCATCAGGAGAAGGAATTTTTGTAGGGGTAGCTATAAACCTGAAAGAAGGGGCAATGTTCTCTCCACGAGGAGACCTGGACCTGCCACGAACAGGATAATCGGAAGGAACAAGAGAACTCCCAGTTAAATTATGTCTTTCAGAAGAGGAGGAAGATTCGCCTCGAGGAATACCAGGAATTGGTTCGCCATTAGGTAAACAATCAAATTGTAAACCTAACTCTGTAACAAAAAAAAAAAAAAGATGATTACTTTTTAAAGGTGGTGTTTTATGTATCTGTTGCAATATTGTGGCAATATTGAAAATCAAGACTGATAAAAGGAGAGAAATTTTCCGTTGGATACTTCTTTAAAGCTTGTCCGGATATGTAAAATAAAAACGCGACTAGATGAATAGAAGCTATTGGACTTTAAAATGTGCATGTAGAAATAAGAAGAAGACAGTTTTTGTGAGAAACTAGCATAGTTATGGATATAGTCAAGAATATCTAATATTCAGGGGCAGGAACCTGTTCATGACCATTGAGAGTTGGAGCCATAGTTGATTTTTCCACTTATTTTTTAAACGAGTTGAAATTGGTAAATTCATGATTTTAACTTTTCTCAAAATTCGCCTAGTGCGAACTTTACCAATTCACAGTTTTCATGTTTCTTTTCATACCGCTCTTTTTTGTAGTATACTCCGTGATATAATCCATAAACAAGACTCCATTTTCAAAAGCTAAGAAAAGAACTCAAGGCTCGAGAAAAATTTATTGTCGTTAGCTTAGAAGAACATGTACAATTTTGAGAACCTGATGCATGAAGTCGTGAAGAAGGACGACTTAGACTAAATTAGGGCAACTTTATTGTTTCTAGTTATGTACTCCTAGTAGACTGTCTATAGAATTGTATTTAGGAACCTGGTGTGACTTTTGATTCCAAGGGATCATCTAGACAATGATTAGCTCTAATTTCGGTAATTCTTCTTATGGATTCTTAGAAGCCTTGCTATAGAAGTTTACTTTAAGTACCTGGTGGGGCACCTAATGCACTGGAACCACCTAGACTTAATTTAAAGTCATTTTTTTAATGCTGGATATCAATTCCTAAGAGAGTTTCTGTAGAATTTTATTGTAAAGGTCTGTTCTGATACAAAATGCGAGAGAAGCACCTAAACTGAATTTGAATTCAGTTTTTGTGATCTGGGATATCAATTTCTATAAAGCTTCTTGTACAATTTTATTGTAAAGGTTTCTTGTAATACTTTGTGTACTGATATCATCCAGCTGGGAGTAACAACTATCAAAAGTTGCACAAGTTGCTAACATATACCACGCTCAGGATTAGCCTCCTATTTCTGAATAAATGATATTTTTGGTCATATTCTTAACTACGTTTGTTTCAGTGGGGCGATAATCGTGGGGGCTAAAGTGCAGACTTTGGTCCTACTCTGTAGTCTTGCGGGTTTGATTCCCGCCTCGCAATCTGGAAGAGCCTCGGTAGCCCGTCCGGCGAACACTCGCCTAGCAAGGGAGTTGTTCAACTCCGGACAGTGGTGGGACCGGTACCTCTAGAGAAAAAGGTTCTCTAAGTACTTAAATCTGTTGCTCTTGGTGGTTCGGAACCCACCTTAAATTGAAGGCTCCCCTCCCATCACCAAGTAAGTGTGTCTTTTTTCTTCAATAATTAAAGCAGGATTATTATCGTAATTTTAACGATTAACCTGAGGAGTATAACAAAATTTATGGAATTCAAGTAGAAATTTTATGTTAAATAATCCACTATTGTTTTTTTACATATTCCCCAGATATTATTTATTTATGTATTGTTGAAGGGATTTTTAAACAGTTTTTTATATAAATCATGTACAATACTTGCAATATAGAGGTAAGAGAAAAAATTACTATATTCACCAATATAATTAAGGACAATTGCCCAAGTGACGACCAGAGCATAGACCATTTCAACTTTTTTAAAGTACAAGAAAAACTGATCAATACACGTTTTAATGAAAAATTAGGTAATTGTGTCATCAATGATTCAAATAATTAGTCATTATGAGATATTTGTGTTTAATTTGTCAGATATGCAGTGGAAAACAGGTATTGACGAACTCGTTAAAACTGATATCATTTAATGTTTGCTACATACAAGAGTTTAATATTATTAAAAACAAAGGCACACGAAAAAAGGGTCTTATCCACCAGACGAGATAAACATTTCTATGCGATTTTAGGGTCGCAGAATCCGAATCTAGGGTTGCTTTTACTCGGGCAGGTCACATTTCGTTTCGAACCCCCCAAAAATGATGAAAGTTACAAAATTCATTTAAAAAACTCAGAAAGGAAAGCGGTTATATGTTTCCAGGATCTCTGAGTCCAAATTTAAAGGTCATTTGACTCGGCGAGGTCGCATTTTATTCATAATCTAATAAAATTTAAACACAGAAAATTATTCTTGATATAAATTGTTTGTATTTAGCGTCCGGTACATAGAACGTGTTAGTAATTTTTTAGCATGGCTATTAGTCTGCAGAACAAAATGCTTCTGCCTTGACAGATACTATGACGATGACAACTACCACAAAAGGGGATTTGTAGAATGATTCGTTTTTAGATCGAAGATTCAACTGATCGAAGAATAATTTCTGCGAAAGTTAAAAAAATTTATCAGGAATATTTTGGCCTTAAAATAACGTTCGAAAAATAGATGCCACAAAAATATGGGCAGCTTTTTCTAAGATGTTACATCGTTGGGATTTAAACATACATTCTAAGGACATGAAATATAACAAACCTAGGTTGTGGAAAGAGCAATTGCATCGACAGAATTGTTACTTTTGCACGAATGACACTACAGGTTTTAGCAGGCAAAATAAACAAAGCTTTGTTTATAGCAATGCCAAAACATTAGAAAAACCAGAAAGATCGTACTGCAATGAGCAAAATTCTGATGCAAGAAATGATTCTGATGAAGTAGAAGAATCAAGGAAAAACATTATATCTGAGGAAGAAAATGATTTCGATGAATATAGTGACGAATCAGAGCAACACAAAAATGATGACGATTAAAGCCCAAGTAAAGGCAAAAATAAAGTTTTCAAGTTATCTCGCAGGAGAAACTGAATGACTTCGTAAGAGATGTAGGGCTACCAATAGATGTTGCAGAACTTTCTACGTCGTTTATGAATTTTCAAAGATTTTAAAATTTGAGGCTTAGTATTAGGGCAACAATCAGGTTTTAACAAAAAAATTTCTTTTTGTGTTTGTGGAATAGCAGGTATAGAAAGAATCACTATACTAACAAAGAATGGCCAAAGAGAATTTCATTCCAGCCAGGTTTGCAAAATATTAAGCAAATAGCGTTAGTCAATCCAGACAGAATACTTCTACCTTCTCTCCATATTAAATTGGGTTTCACTTAGCAACTTGTTGAGGCTCTTAACAAAGAAGGCAAATGTTCGAATGTTAACAGAAAAAATTCCCAAATAGTACAGACGCAAATGTGCATAAGGGTGTTTTTGTGATAGCCCACATATACGCGAAATGTTAAAGATTTAGAATTTCATCAAAGTTATGAAAAAAAAGAAAAAGCTGTGTCGACGAGTTTCCAAGGTTTACTTCATTATTTTTTTCATTAAAAATTTTCTACAAGCGTCCGATGAATCTCGCGCTTCGCGTTCGATAATCGTTTACCTTGCTCTTCGCTCGGTATTTATCTACCACTTAATATTCTAAATTTTCTTCTTAATAATGTTTAGTTAAAGATTAAGTTTCTCAAAGCTCTGTAAGATTTAAGGTTCACATTTTCATCGAAAAACTCGCGCTGCGCGCTCGATTTTTAAAAGATATTTATAAGAAGGTTTTGTTTAATCTTTCTTTTTGTAAATTTGTTTATTTTTTTACACACTTTTTATTAATTTTTATTTCATTGTTATTTTTCACGAATAAAACAAAAAGCGCAAGTCCGATCAATAAGTGATTGTTAACGAAATTTTAGATATCTTTGGGATTACAATTTTGTTTGAATCACCTGTTTTAATATCCGGTAAAGCTTGACCACAAAATGGAATTTTCATTTTTCATTATTTTTTGTTCTATCAAAATATGAATTTTCGATTATCCAAAAAAATTTAAAAAGTTGTTATGATAATATTGTACGGCTCTTAAAAAGCATTTTTCTTTTTCTCTCAGCTTCTTTCATATCGTGCGTTGTTTGGCTTCATATTGGGATTTTTGATTAATTAACAATTTTTAAAAATGCTAGAACTCTAAAAATTTTCTTTTTATCGAAAAAAGTCAGCAGGATAATTTGTTTATATCTTTCAATGATATAAATATCCGTAAATAGAATTTTTAAATACAGAAAAAATGGTTTTAGAAATTTTCAAAATGCGTAGACTTTTTGAATTTTTTATCGGCTTGATAACGAACGCGTCCTTTGTTTTAGGACCTGAAAAACGTCTGCTAAATATCGATCTGATCTGTTCATATTTTGAAGGGTTATCGAGTTTACGGACGACCATGCAGACAGAGGGCATCTTAAAAACTTTATTTTCGGATTCAGCGGGTCTCCAAAGTTGGAGATCCTTCGAAAAACTGTCGTGTCAAATTTCGGACAATTCTAATACTTTCTCAATCATAAATTATGAGAATGTAAAAATAGTAAATTTTTAAACATTTATTTATAGAATTCTCAGAAATGAAGAAATTTATAGCAATGTAAGAAGTGTGAAATTCTAAAAGTTCCAGGAATTCTTGCAATCATAAGAATAAATGGAATTCCACGAATTGATGGAATTCTACCAACTTAATGGCATTCTACAAAATAATGGAATTCTTCGGACTCATGGAATTTAAGAAACTTATGGAAATCAAGAAATTCGTGGAATGCACGAAATTAAATGAATTAAGCAATTTTAAAGATACAAAAAAATGCAAAAAATTCAAGGGATTAACCGATTTATTCGATTTTATAGCATTTAGAGAATTCTTAGAACTCAAGGAATTCATGAAATTGAAGGCATTCCTTCATTTCAAGGAGTTAATACAATTTTAGGAATTCTATGTTTCATTGTAAAATCATAGAATTCCACGAATGAGTATAATTCTACAAATTTATTGGATTTAGGAAATTCAAAGTAATCAAGAAATTAATGGAATGTATGCCATTCATGAAAATCAAGGAATCTGCGAGATTCAAGGAATTAATGGAATTGAAGGAAAATAAATATTGGATGGGATTCAAGGAACTTATGGAATTCAAAGAATCCATGGCATCTTAGATTTCATGAAATTAATGGCATTTATGGAATTTATGAAATTGATTGAATACATGAAATTCACGGAGTTCTTGCAATTTACGGAATTAAAGGAATTCGTGAGATTCAAGGAATTTACGGGATTCGAAGAAATCATGGAATTCGTAGAATTTAGGACATTTCTTAAATTCATTAAATTCTTGAAATTCATAGAATTCATAGAATTCACAGAATACATGGAATTCGTAGAATTCAAGAAATTCATGAAATTAGAGGAATTCCTTGATTTATAGGAGTTTATACAATTTTTAGAGCTCTGTGTTTCATGGAATTCTATAAAATCATAGAATCCCATTAATGAGTATAATTCTACGAACTTCCTGGATTAAGAAATTCAAGGAAATCAAGAAATTAATTCAATTTATGAAATTTTCGGAATTAAAGGAATTTCTGAGATTCAAGGAATTGATGGAATTCAAAAAATTAATGGAGAATTAATGGTTGAAGTTGCTTACAAAAGTTTTACCAAATTAAAACAAAAATAATGCGCTCATATACAGTTGAGTAGAGAGTCGAAGCAAGCGAAACGTTTTGCTGGGCTCGCTAGTGTTTTTTTAAAAGAAAAAGCAAGATCTAAAAACTAGGAGCTTCATTAAAAGAAGAAAGATATTTTGTTTTCACAAACTTATAATATTTCTTTATTAGAATGCAGTTGGTTTGCATACATCACTTTGTAAGACCCTGTGATTAGGCGGCTTTTTCCTACTGGAATTTCAGTGATCTCTTTGTCGGTCAGTGGTGACACCATTCCACTTGAAATGTTTATTTTTGCCCGTTTTGTATAGTAAAAAATATTTTTTGCATATAATCCCGCTAGAGAATTACTACTCTCCAATATTGCGAAAACGTCATTATTCGATGTTGATAAAACAATTTGTTCGTTGGTTGGCATAGGCTCAAAATGGTTTATTCCTATTCTTATTTGTAGTGGTGTATCGTCAGGAAATGTGTATTTTCGAAGTTCGAATATCCGGTTCGAATTCTTATAGGGAGCGAGCCGAATGAATCGAAGTTCTTCAACTCCACGTTCCTTTCCATCAGGAGAAGGAATTCTTGTAGGTGGAGCTAGGTACCTAGCTAGAGGATCCGTGAGCCTGGCAGGAGGAGATCTGGACCTGCCATGAAGAGAATTTTCGGCAGAAGGACGAGAACTTTCAGGTAAATAAGGCCTTCTAGACGAAGAAGAAGAAGAGCCTCTGCCACGAGGAACATAAGGAATGAAGGCGCTTTTAGGTGAACGTTCTAACAGTAAACTTAAATCTGCGAAAAGAAAGACATGATTACAAATATTTTAAGTTAGTGTTTGATGAATTATTGGCATAATTTTGACACAAGACTGAGAAAAGCAGGGAGATGTCCCATGGATATTTTTTTTGAAAGTTGTCAATATGAAAAAAACATTAAGCGGAAAGCTTGATGTAAAAGTTCTATATAAAACTTTTTTCCAAATTTCTCCTGTCAATCCTAAATTTCCTAGGTGCTTTTTTTAAACTTTTTTCACTTCGGATGAGAAGGCGCCATTTACAAACTGCACTTTTTTCCATACCCCCCTCTTACACCTTGTTTAAATAATTCCTCTATTTTTGTTTTTTTATAGAACTTTACCTTTTTCTGTTTGTCTCGCTTGAATGCGAACTAAAATAATAGGACCTAAAAAGATAATCCAACTATTTTTTTGGTTGCAAATTAATTCTCTTTGAAAAGTCTGCGGTTGGAAGATTTACCTATTTGGTTGAAATTTTTCATATTTTTTTAATAGTCCATGCTTTTTTTTAGAAAGATTTTCTTTTTGGATTAGGAATCCTTTTTTTGTGAAGAATATTATTATTTAGATAAATTTTGGATTATCTTGTTAAAAATTGATATTTTTAATAAAAGTTTCATTCTGAAAGTCAAAAATTCAATTTAATTTTCAATACAGAGTGTAGAAAAGGATAGCAATTGAAACAAATCGGGGACATAGTTGGACACATATACAAATTAAAAGATATTGATTTAATTGCTTTTAAAAAAATTATATATATTTATAAATTAGTATTATATTCACCAATAGAATTAAGGAAGATTGCGAAGATGGTGACCAGAGTATGAAACATCCTCATTTTTTCAAGTAGAGGCGAAACTGAACAATGTACGTACTAATTAAGAATTTGGTTAACAGTTTCTATACTGTTTTTTTATAGTTCATTATATAATATATAAAATATTTTTAAGCCTAATATAAACGTTTATACGTAGAAATATGGTCCTGCTGAAATAATTATATTTTATTTCCAGTTCTTAGTCAAATAATTTTTACCAAATCCGCTAAAACTGATATGACTGATTTTTATCTCAGGGACATAATAATAGCATATAGTGCTGCGACAGACAAGAGTTTAATATGATAAGAAATCGTGTGATTTCACACGTTTACTATTCAAACATATTCCGGTTGCAAAACAAGTTTTATAATTTAATTTTTTGTGGAATATTTTCTACGTGATTAGAGTATGCGTAAAAAATAAAATAAGATGATAAAACTAAAAATAATATAAAATTGATAAATTTTTTTAGATACCGTTTTGATTTTTGATAATATAGACCAGAATTTGTTTTACAATCTAATAAGAAAAAAATGGAACTGATTTAAACAATACACAAAATTAATTTTCGCACATGGAAAAAGATATCATAAAACAAATTCTCTAGAATATTATTTTACTGTCGTTACTCGGATGAACCGCTGATTTGTTTCTACAAAAATTATATCTTTAAAATATCGGAAGATTTTAATCAAAAAGCTGGTTAGGTACAGTGCACCCTAGAAGAAGTTTTAATCAAAAACTCAATTTTTCATACACAAAATTATTGTTTGACAAAGGCTATATTGAAATGTATTAGAATCTCAAACCAGCAGCATCAGGACGCACATTAGTTGACAAAAAAAAAAAATTATCTAAACTTGAATTTCAAATGAAAAATATAAGTCTTGTTTAAAAAACCTTGATTAATTATAATGATCCTTGTGCATTATTAAGAAATAGCATTGGGAAAAGACTTAAGCTCCTAGGAAATTTAAATTGGAAACCAAAACTAATTATCGAAAAAAGAATCGATTTTTTAACAGTTATTATTTCACCATAACAGAACGATCTTTACCTGCCCATACTTACCATCTCGAACAATTAAATATCACAATCGTTTTTTTTCTATTAAAAATAAGCATGAAAACACTTTGTTAGAATCCACCGAAGATAAAACTTCTAATTACCAAAAAACTAATCTTATGTATGTAATAAAATGTTTTAATTGTGGAACATTCTATGTGAGGCAAACGAAGCGACTTTTATAAACTAGAATCTCTAAGCATGGATCTACGCAAAACAAGCCACGATGAGTTTTAGAGTTTCGGGCATTGTAATAATTAATTCTGGTAGTGCAGATCTTCAAAATACACCTTCATTGGCGAAGTAGGGTACAAAAAAGTTATCTTTGTTATACTGATTGTTTTTTTGAAGCGCTGCTTGTTCTAATTAATAAATCTTAAGGTTGAACTGTTAAAATTAATTTTTTCTCGTACAGAGAGGGTTAGAAATTCAAAATAATGATATCTGGATGCTTTTTTAAACCAGACGGTAATTTGTTTCAAAGACGAGCGACTCTTACAATGGATGAACGTTGGAGTTTCTTTCATAAGGTCTGGACTATGAATGCTCTTTGTCTTCCACAAATTGGAAAAAGTTTAATAAGGACTGAGCGTTTTTGTTTGTTCCGAAATAAATTAATTTGCCGATGAAGAACTATCTTCTTTTAGCTGCATGCAAAAACCTACCATTGAGGGAGAGCTCGAGTTTAAAAGTTTTTATATGTATTTCTCAAATCAACACCTTCCAAAACAATTTTGGATAAATAACAGAGGCAGATCCAAAAAAGAATTGACAAAGGGGATGTTAATCTTGTACTGAAATTAAGGACTTCAATTTAAAATTAAAGTGTTGAAGGCGAGGATTAAATCATGCTATTTAAATATAAAAATAGATGAAAGTGAGTCGTGAGTGATTTTCCTGTTACACCATGACTCCCTTATTCTCTCTCATCCGTCACTTGAAAAAGTTGTCCCCGAGAAACAAAGAAATGATGGAATTAAAAAACAAAATTTGGTCTTCCATCTTTGATTTTTTCAAAATTTTTAATTTTTAATTGTCATCACGTGCTGTCTAACAAATAAATCAACTCTTGCTTCTATTCCCGTCTTTAGACCACTTTAAAAGAATTCCTAAATGTGAGCTAGATTATTATAACCATGTGAGATAATTAAACTATTTTTGGTAACATATTTACTGTTTTTTGTAGAAAACTCTGTTATCGTTCTTCTCTGAAAATTGAATAATTGTGTTAAATGTTTGTAACATTTTTATTTTGTTTAAGAATTTGACTTTCTTCGTAAAAATTCATCTTTTCTGTATAAAAATTCAATTATTTACATTAAACTTCATCTTTCTTGGACTACTAATTAGATTTCTCAGATCAATCCGGAAAATAAGGCTAATTTCCTGGTGAGTTCTGAACTACTTCACGAGAAAGATTGATCGGGAGGGACTTCTGCCTAAATGATTAAAGAAAAAGTTCAAACCGAATGCCAAGTGTTTTTCCATCCTCTACCTCAGGCAACTTATTATTTTAAAAAACCTTATGGTTTCCTATGTAAAAAGTTTTCCAAATTGTCAGATTTAGAAGATTTTTCCCTAAAAATAAGGGCATACATGGCCCTATGGATTATTGATACCACGAGAACACCTGGCTCCAAGAAAAATATCTAGGCGCGTTTAACTACTTAGCCCAGCGATCTCTTATCTAAAACTAGCATAGCTAAGGGTATAGGAGAAAATCACCTGCATTTAGGAATATGAAACTGAACTTAAAAACTTAGAATTTGAAAAGTTTTCTAATACTTTATTTCCGGGGTCACAAGAATTGACCCCAAACTTAATTTCTTCTGTGATTAGGTCTTCGAATAGAATGGATAGGCAGGTTCACCATCGTTAATCCCAAATGTAGTCAAAGTGGTCCCTCTTTATCAGGTTTCATACCAAGATTAAAAATGAAATTCTAGATTAGGTTATAATAATGCAAATCTTTAAAATACCTTTTAAAAACTAATGACTAATAATATGGTCCTTGATCGTCTAAAAAATAGTGGATTTTTCTACTTATCTTTTAAACGATTCCAAATTGGTAATGTCATGAGTTTGACTTTCGTAGCATAGGATGTAAAATTTCAATGAAATCAAACGCCATGGATAAAAAAAATGGCAGGTTACCTGTAGTTAAACCAAAATTAGAAAATATCAATCTCTGGTGTTCAATGACCTTATTTGAATTTAGCGTAAATTTCGTATTCCTTGTTACTATCTTCTAGGAGCGTTCATGTAGAAACTTATTTTAAACTTCTCTGTCAGAACTTGATGCACTAGATTATGTCTTTGTTGGCTTGATGCAATGTCTGTCAGCTCTTCGGTAAAGATTTCTGCATAAGCTGCCTAGGAGTTTAGATAAAGGTCCGAAATAATTGCTATCTCAGATACTTTTGATTCCTAAAGATAATAAATTTTCCTCAATAGACAAAGGTAAACTCCCGTATTACAGGAGAGATATATATTAACGAATTCGTTAAAACCAATATCATTGACTTTCAAAACACAATTTTATTTTAGGTTTTTTTTGTATAGTTTTTTTTTTATTTTTCTCGTGTGAATATTCATTAGGTGAATAAATAGTATGTTATGTTTATCAGTTATTAAGAAATATTAACATGTACTTTGAAAAAATATAAACATAAAATGTTTATGATTCTAGGGTGTCAAAAAGAGAGCATCGTGGTTATGATGCTAACCATGCAAAATTGTGCATTTGGAAGAAAATACTAATTTCTTATTAATAATACTTTGTTAGGATGCGTAGTTTTTGCTTCAATCGTGAAAAACGTTATTAATAGTCAAGAAAACATCTGCCTCCTGCGTGAACACATTCTCATCACTGCTGCTGTCTTTTAATTTTTTTTTCGTCTTGTGTGGCAGGATTCGGAAAATTAATTTTTGCATCTTTTCAAAGCTATTTTTATGACTAAAATCAAAAATTAGAACCCAAAATTTGAAACCCATGGGTTTTCTAAAATTATTTACAAGAGTTTTATAAATTTGATTTGATAATCTTAAAAATTAAAAAGACTACATAAATATAAAAGAGAATGAAGAGGGATTTTGTTGGTTGCATTTTTATTATTCGTAGCTCTCTAATGTTTTTTTCACGAAAAAAATAATTTTTTTATATGCCTTTTTAGGAGACTTTGTATTTTTTTCAAATTTTAATAGAAAAATTTGATGATGGTTGTCTAAATTTCATCGTTGTATTCTTGTTTTTATTTTCGGGTATTCGGCGCATTTATATAAACGTATTGACAAGCATGATTTATAATTATAAAATATTGGCTTGTGGATTCCGAAGGTAAACAATACGAAGTGAATCCACTGGAATTCATGGAATTCGTCGAGTTTCAGCAATTCATGCAATTCATTAAATTTAAGGAGTTTATAAAATCTAAGGAATTTATGAAAGCAACTCAAGAAATTAATGGAATTCATGGAATTCATGGAATCCAAAGAAAATAAGGAATTAGCGGGATACAAGGTACTTATGAAATTCAGGAAATTCCAGGAATGAATAGATTTCAAGATATTTATGGCATTCTAGGAATTCATGGAATTCTAGGAATTATTCGAATTCTGGGAATTAATAGAATTCTTGGAATTCCTAAAAAGCTTGGAATTGATGAAATTCATAGAATTTATGGCATTCAGGAAATTAAAGGAATATGTGAAATTCATAGAATTCATGGCATTTAGGAAATTAAAGGAGTATGTGGAATTCAAGGAATATATGGGATTCGCAGAATTGGTGAAATTCATGGGATTAACGGAATTCATGAAATTCATGTATTTCAAGGAATTCGAGGAAAATAAGAAATTGAATGGATATAAAGGGATATAAGGTACTTATGAAATTCAAGAAATTACCAGATATCAAGGAATCCGTTAAAATCTAGAAATTCATGAAATTCGTGGAATTCTACGTATTCATGGAATGTCAGAAACTCACGGAATTCGTGGAATTCATAAAATTCGTGTAAGTAATAAAGTTCATGGAATTCATGGAATTCATGGAATTCATGAAATTCATGGAATTCATAGAATTCATGGAATTCATAGAATTCATGGAATTCATAGAATTCATGGAATTCATGGAATTC
>JAAAKG020029504.1:0-19703 GCA_010014905.2 Druon quercuslanigerum
AATTTTTTTTTTTTGAAAATTCATATTTTCGGTTTAAAAATTCAACTGTTTTCTAGAAAAATTGTATTTTTTGCTTTAAAATCTAATCATTTGGTAGAATATTGAATGGAAGATTCGTATTTTTCGTTGAAAATTTAATTAATCTGTTAGAAACTTTTTTGTAGAAAAGTGTACATATTTGCTTGACAATCCAACAATTTTTAGAAAATTAAATTGAAGATTTGTGTTTTTGGTTAAAAATTTAATTATTTGGTTAATAATGCAACTATTTTGTTAAAAAGTAATATTTTATTGGACAAAATTAATCTACTAGATTGAGAGTGGAACTACTTGGTTTTAAACTCATTTTTTTATCTTGAGAACTCTTTCTATTTTTGGTTGCAAATTAACTTTTTTTTGTTTGAATATTCATATTTTCGGTTTAAAAATTTATCTGTTTTCTAAAAAAAATGTATTTTTTGCTTGAAAATCCAACAATTTGGTAGAAAATTAAATTGAAGAATCTTAATTTTGGTTGAAATTTTAATTATTTGGTTAATAACGCAAGTACTTTGTTAAAACGCAATCTTTTATAGTCAAAAATTTATCTGCGTCGTTCACAGTTGATCTACTTGGTTTAAATTTTTTTTTTAAGATTCATATAGTTGGTTAAAAATTTGACTATTTTTTTGAAAACTCTGAAATTTGGTTGCAAACTACCTTTTTTTGAAAATTCATATTTTCGGTTTGAAAATTCAACTGTTTTGTAGAAAAGTGGACCTTTTTGCCATGAAATCCAACAATTTGGTAGAAAATTAAATTGAAGAATCTTAATTTTGGTTGAAAATTTAATTATTTGGTCAACAATAGAACTATTTTTTTAAAAAGTAATGTTTTTGGTCAAAAATTCATCAACTAGGTTGAGAGTGGAACTACTTGGTTTTAAACTAAATTTTTTGTGTATTTGCTAAAAATTCATTTATCTGGTTTAAAACTTAACTTCTTTGGTGAAAACTCTTTGTATTTTTGGTTGCAAAGTACCTTTTTTTGTTTTAGAATTCATATTTTCGGTTTTAAAATTCAACTTTTTTGTAAAAAAGTGGACATATTTGCTTGAAAATCAAATAATTTGATAGAAAATTAAATAGAAAATTCGTATTTTTGGTTAAAATTTTAATTATTTGTTGAAAAATGCAACTATTTAGTTAAAAAGTAATCTTTTTTGGTCAAAACATTATCTGCTTGGTTCACAGTTAAACTACTTGGTTAAAAATTAATTTTGTGATTGAAAATCTGACTATTTTTGTAAAAACTCTTTGTATTTTTGGTTGCAAATTACCTTTTTTTGGCAGAAAATTCATATTTTCGGTTTAAAAATTCAACTGTTTTCTAGAAAAATTGTATTTTTTGCTTGATAATCTAATAATTTGGTAGAATATTAAATGGAAGTTTCGTATATTTCGTTAAAAATTTAATTATTTGTTTAAAAATGCAACTATTTTGTTAAAAAGTAATCTTTTATAGTCAAAAATTTATCTGCTTGGTTCACAGTTGAACTACTTGGTTAAAAAAATGTTTCTTAAAGATTTATATAACAGATTTAAAATTCAACTGTTTTACTGAAAACTCTTTCTATTTTTAGTTGCAAATTAATTTTTTTTTTTAGAAAATTCAGATTTTCCGTTTGAAAATTCAACTGTTTTGTAGAGAAGTGGACATATTTGCTTGAAAATCCAGCAATTTGATAAAAAATTAAATTGAAGATTCGTATTTTTTGTTGAAAAATTAATTATTTGGTTAATAACGCAACTATTTTTTTAAAAAAGTAATGTTTTTTGTCAAAAATTCAAGTACTAAGTTGAGAGTGGAACTACTTGGTTTTAAACTCATTTTTTTGTTTGTGTGCTAAAGAATCATTTAGTTGGTTTAAGATTTAACTGTTTTCTTGAAAACTCTTTGTGTTTTTGGTTGCAAATTAATTTTTTTTGTCGAAAATTCAGATTTCGGTTTAAAAATTCAACTGTTTTCTAGAAAATTAAATTGAAGATTCGTATTTTTGGTTGAAAGTTTAATTATTTGTTGAAAAATGCAACTATTTAGTTAAAAAGTAATCTTTTTTGGTCAAAGATTTATATGCTTGGTTCACAGTTGAACTACTTGGTTTTAAATTAATTTTTTTGTTGTTTCTTTAAGATTCATAAAGTTTGTTGAAAATCTGACTATTTTTTTGAAAACTCTTTCTATTTTTGGTTGCAAATTAATTTTTGTTTGAAAATTCATATTTTAGGTTTAAGAATTCCACTGCTTTGTAGAAAAATGGACTCTTTTGCTTGACAATCCAACAATTTGATAGAAAATTAAATTGAAGATTCGTATTTTTGGTTGAAAGTTTAATTATTTGTTTAAAAATGCAACTATTTTGGTAAAAGTAATCTTTTTTAGTCAAATATTTATCTGCTTGGTTCACAGTTAAAAGTACTTGGGTTTAAATTAATTTTTTAATTGAAAATCTGACTATTTTTGTGAAAACTCTTTGTATTTTTGGTTGCAAATTACCTTTTTTTGAAAATTAATATTTTCGGTTTGAAAATTCAACTATTTTGAAGAAAAGTAGAATATTTTTCTCGACAATCCAACAATTTAAAAGAAAATCAAATTGAAGATTCCTATTTTTTGTTGAAAATTTAATTGTTTGATTAATAATGCAACTATTTTTATAAAACTACGTGGTTTTAAACTCATTTTTTTGTTTGCTAAAGATTTATATAGATGGTTAAAAGTTTAACTACTTTGTTGAAAACTCTTTCTATTTTTGGTTTACAAATTAACTTTTTTTTTTGAAAACTCATATTTTCGGTTTGAAAATTCAACTGTTGTGTAGAAAAAATGGCCTCTTGTCTTGAAATCCAACAATTTAGTAGAAAATTAAATTAATTCGCATTTTTTGTTGAAAATTAATCCTTATAACTGACAATTCAACTATTATATTTTTGTTGAAATTTTATCTGTTGAACTCTTTTGTTGAAAATTCGCTTCTTTTTTTCAAATTCTTCACTTTTATTAAAAAATTGAATATTTTGTTACAAATTCGTCCTTCTTGGTTGTAAATTAATTTTTTTTTAACTCATGTTAATTTTGTAGAAATTGTTGATGTTGGTTGAAAATTTTATTGAACAATTTTGTCAAAAATTCGTCTTTACGGCTTGAAAATTCAACAATCTGGAAGAAAATTAAATTAAATTTTCATATTTTTTGTTATACATTCAACTATTTGCTCAAAAGTTAAATTTTTAATTCAAATGCAACTATTCGGTGTAAAATAACTTTTATGCTTAAAAAATATATTTTCCAATCAACTTCTTGAAGAAAAATTCTCCTTTTCGATTGAAAATTCAACAATTTAGTAGCAAGTTAAATTGAAAATTCATATTTTTGGTTTAAAATTAAACTATTTGATTAAAAATAAAACTATTTATTTGAAAATGTAGCTATTTGGTGGAAAATTATTTTCTGAAGACTCACCTCTTTGCTTGAAAATTGAACTATTTTGTTGTTGACAATTTTTTTTTTCAAAATTATTTTTTTCGTTGGAAAACTTTAGCATTTTCATTTTTGGTTACAAATTTATCCTTTATAACTCGAAAAATCATATTTTTGCTAGTAAATTCATACATTTTTTTTGGTTTGGTTAAAAATTAAAATATTGTGTAAAAATTTAATTTTTTATCGAAAATTAAAAACTATTTTGTGAATCCCATATTTTTAAGTAGAAAATTCGAATATTTGGTTAAATTTTGAAAGTTTGAAATAATGGAATTATATTTTGATTTAAATCTCGAGTTTATTTGTCAATTAAATATAAATGATTCATTTCATTTCGATAATAAAATAATATACGACACATGAGTGTAGTGAATGACATTTTGTATTTCCTAAATAATTATTTAATTAATTATCTCAAATTGATTGTCAATATTAGCGATTTTAGGATTCAAATGCAAATCACAGATGTGCCTTTCTTCGCGAATATTGCTACATTATTATTGTACATAATTAATTACGCAGTTAAATATTAAACAGTACTGTACTAAATAATGCCCAAAAATAAATAATAAAAATAAATAAGTAATTTCTGAAATTTTGTTTGCAACAAATAATTACTAATGAATACTTTGGATATCTCCCAATGCTTTTTAAATAATTTTTTATTGTTTAAACAATTATTTATTCCGATAAAATATAAAGAATAATCGTACTTTCTGAATATAATCTAATAGTTTGTCATAGTTTGGAGTATTAACGTTTTTTGAAACAATATGTAATTGTTTAAACAATCAATTATTGTTTATTTTGAAATTTTTTTATTTGAGCCAGAGATCCCTACTTCTTTCTCAAGTTGGTATCCTATGCTACTTTTTGCAGAATAATTACAATTACAATTATTAATAATTACAAAAAACATTACGCAATTATTTAAACAATCGAATGTTTATTTTCACATGTTTTTAATTTGAGCCAGAGATCTCCACTTTTTTCTCGAATTGGTATCCTATGCTACTTTTTTCAGAATAATTACATAATTTTTATACATTTCCTTCAATTTTTAACTGATTTTTATTTGTTTAAACTATTGTTATTTTCTCATCGAATCTTTTGAAAACGGAATAAAAAAATATTTCGGATACAAAATAAAATTTGTGCAAATAAAAATTGAGTTTTCAGCGATAAAAAACTAATTTTCAACACAATAGTTAAATTTTCAACCAAAGGGATGAATTTTAAACTAAAAATATATATCTTCGACAAAAAAGAGTTTCTTAACAAAGTAGTTCAAAGAAAATAGTTAAATCCTCCAACAGAGGAAAAGACAAATTAAAAAAAAATGTGTGTAAATTTTCATACAAAAAAGGTTTTAGTTTCACTTTTTAACATTAAAATATGAACTTTAAACCAGAAGTAAATTTCCTATAAATATACTTAAACTTTCAACCCAAAATTACGAAATCTCAAGCAAAAGGGATGACTTTTTGACAGAATTTTTGAATTTTTAAATAAAGAGTTCCATTTTTATCCCAGAAAGATGAAATTTCTACTAAAACAAATTAATTTTCAAATAAAAAAAGATCATTTTAAAAAAAAGGTGAATTTGACCTAAATAAGATTTCAGTTAACTTTTTAAGGTCCCAATATGAACTTTAAACAAGTAAATTAAAAAAAATATTTGAATTTTCAACCGAAATGGAGGACTTTTTACCCAAATTTTTCTTCTTCTGTAGTTTTTATTTTTAAAAAATATACTTTCTACTTCTAAACAATAAAAACAGCCTTTAATCTTTTTCATAATTGATTTTCTTTTTCATAAAAACTAAAATATCTATACTCTGAACTTATCAATTTCATAAGATAATTATATCCAATTTAAATCAGATTTCATTTCATTACAAAAGAAGAAATTAAAGAAATATTTTCCATATAAAAATCGAAAAAAATTATTTTCCTCAAATAAACTCTTTATAAATATTATATTAAATTGTAATTATTGCGTATTTAGGTATCTAACATCTACCTTATATAGGATGAAACCGAAACACAAAATATATAAAGAAAAGTTTAACAAAGTTAAATAATACAAAGATTTTATGAAATTAATTTAAATGAATCCTAAGATTTCCAATCCTGATAGTACTATTTTCCTAAGCGATTTAATCCAAAGAGAATTAGAAGAAAATTGAGCAACGCAAAAAATCAAGACCCCTGACTTTAGACGGCAGTTACTCCGCAGGAAAAAATGTGAGGAGGTTCTAATAACAATCACACGGATCCGCTAAGTTTTCTGAATAAAATGGTGTTTCTCTAATTTGCGTAAAAAATTTTCGTTCAGAGCTATTCAACAAAATACAAGTAAAAATGCTGCCGTGAGGCCCCGTGCTGACACACCTTAACTCTCACATGATTGATAAAATTTAAAAATATTTCAATATTTTAAAGTCTACTGGATTCTGAACATGTTGTAGGACACTCCAGATTAAAAAAAAATTTAAACATATTCTTAGCTCTGGGGTCATGTGAAAGTTTAGGCATGTGAGCAATATGCCTCACGACATCATTTTTACTTCTATTTTGTTAAATAGCTCTGCACAAAATTTTTTACGCAAATTATAAAAACAGCATTTTATTCAGAAAACTTAGCAGATTCGTATGATCGTTATTAGAACCTCCTCACATTTTTTCCTGTGGAGTAACTGCCTTCTAAAGTCAGGGATCCTAATTTTTTGCGGCGATATTAGGCTTCGTGGTCTTAGATAAAGAAAGTTTAAAGGCTTGGACCCTTGAGCGCACATGTTTTTCCATTGTTGAATAATAGAAACGGGTCAATTAAATTATTTTTTTTACATTAATAATGAGAGTGAACGTAACTGAAGCCTAAATGCTATTTTCTTAAATGAGGTAAAAAAATAACATAAAGAAGATCAATAACAACCGGTCAAGTCAATTGTTTTATATTTACATTCATAATGAGAGTAAAGATAGCTGATGCTCAAAATACATTTTTTTAAATGAGGTCAAACAAAAATGAAACCATATTTTTTTCTGTGTCATCCTGATTCCTCGAAACCATTTCCATTTTCTACAAATATTATAATTTTGCCAGATACATTATCAGACCGGAAATGTAGGACAGTCATTGGTTTCTATTGTAGGAAAAATCAATCAATAGCAAGATTCTAGATCTAGAATCAAGATTTGAGGTAGAAAGTTAGGGACATAAAAAAAATTGCGGGCAATTTTGTAGAAAATTTGAAGGCTAAAAAGGCTACAAAATTTTCTTTTGCATTTGTTCTTGTATTTTCTTTTGTTTGTCATAAAAACTATAATGACAAGTTTTTACGGAAAATTTAGGTATACACTCTATCAGTGCTTTTTTTACGAAGGTGAAATTTTATAAAATGTAAATGTTTTTAATAAAACAAGATCAAAAAACGGTATTTTTATTTTATTTTTAGAAAATATTTACCTATTTTGAGAATACACCACATTGACGATTTACGTACAAAATCGTGCCTGATTTTAATAGAATCATCTTTGTTCGGAAATTTATTTTTTAAATAAAAACTTTCTAAATAAATAAATTTCGATTGTCTAAAGAAAAATTCAATATTTTCAAAGCTCCTTCAAAGTTATACACTATTTCTCCAAATGATCAAAATTATTATTTTTAGTTCAGCAATTAGAATTTTTGCCAGATAAGAAAACTGCTCAAAATTATGTCAACGTAAGAGGAGGCACTTAAGGGGTGATGAGTATTCAAGTACTCTTCAGATTTACCCTCTGATAAGTGAATGTGAATTGAGTACAAGTGAATTCGTCATAAAAAAGGTCATTAAAAAAAAATGTTATATGCAACTAATCACTTATTTAATTCGAATTAATTAATAATCTTTCTTATTGTAATTCAAGTTTCATTTCAAGAAAACAGTTGATCTCTTTGGCAAAAATAACATGTCGTTACTAATCAATTAAAAATAAAATAAAAATACAAACTATAAAATTAACATACTGCAGATAGTAATTACCTGCATGTGTCTATCTGTATCCTGCAATTATCACAAAATGTGATAATGTGATAATGCAAATGAGTGGACTTTAGAAAGCAGAAACTTCTTCACCTTATAATGCAGGAATATTTTCAAATTTCTATTTCCCAGAACTTCATTTCTCTAATGATAAGGTATTCACAAAATGAGAATTTTATCCATAAATTTGAATGAAAACTAATTCCTAAAATTATGAAACTGATCAAGATTACGATCCTTATCAATTAGTTATCATCGAATAAAAAATTATGCTAAAGAAACGTTAGTACTTTTGGAAATGAAATAAAGTGAAGAGAAAGTTTTAGGATGTGATTTTAGATTAAGCAGGTTTTAAAAACAGGATTAAAAAAGCTGCAAAGCTTCACGGTCTCTTTATACGCTTACAAATAGTCGACGGACTGCGAGTTTATTAATAAATCGTGGCGCAGAACACGTGCCCGCAGTGCTTCTGCTAGTAGTCTTTGTCGCCATATTGTTCAACTATCCATTTTGTAGAAAACTAAAAAATTTGGAAAAAAATGTCATTCAAAAAAATTCCCTGCATCCGAAAAATTGCAAATTTTGTATTTAATTTATTTTTCAAATTTTATTAAAATTTATTTTCCAAGTGTGATAAAAAGTATTTATTTTTTTTGCAGATAAATCAATCAATCTAATAGTTTGGCATAGTTTGTAGTATTAAAGTTTTTTGAAACAATATGCAATTATTTAAACAATAAATTATTTTTTATTTGAACCAAAGATCCCTACTTTTTTCTCAACTTGGTATAATATGCTACTTTTTGCAGAATAATTACAATTACAATTATTAATAATTACAAAAAACATTACGTAATTAAGTAAGCAATCAAGCTTCTTTTTGCAGAGTAATTAAATAATTTTTTATACATTGCTTTCAATTTTCAAATGATTTTTATTTGTTTAAATTATTGTTATTTTCTCATCGGATCTTTTGCAAACGGAAAAAAAATAATATTTCGGATAAAAAATAAAATTTTGAAAATTTACTTATTTACTTTACACAAAAAATTACTTTTTTACCATAAAAGATCACCTTTTAACGAAATACTTGAATCTTTAACAAAATAAATAAATTTTCGAACAATAATTAAGTATTCAACCTAAAAACAAGAATTCTCAACAAAAAATGTAAAAGTTATTATTTAAAACAAAAAAAAATGTATTTTCTTAAATTAATTTTGCAAACTAAAAAGACGAATTTTCAACAAATCACGATTTTTCAGTCATGAGAGAAAAAAAAATTTCCTGAATTATAAAATCTCCAAGCCAAAAGACGAATTTTTTTGATAAAAATTGAATTTTCAGCGATACAAAAATAATTTTCAAAAAAATAGTTAAATTTTCCACCAAAGAGATGAATTTTAAACTAAAAATATGAATCTTGAACGAAAAATTATTTCTTAATAAAGTGGTTCAAAGAAAATAGTTAAATCCTCCAACAGTGGAAAAGACAAATTTCAAAAAAATGTGTTTAAATTTTCATACAAAAAAGGCTTTAGTTTCACTTTTCAATATTAAAATATGAATTTTAAACTAGAAGTAAATTTCCTATAAATATACTTAATTTCAAACCAAAATTACGAATTTTCAACCAAAAGGGATGACTTTTTAACAGAATTATTGAATATTTTAATAAAGAGTTGTATTTTCATCCCAGAAAGATGAAATTTGTACTAAAACAAATTAATTTTCAAATAAAAAAAAAATTTGAAAAGGTTGAATTTTTACCTAAATAAGATTTTAGTTAACTTTAATTTATTTATAGATTTAACTATCCATTTTGTAGAAAACTAAAAAATTTGGAAAAAAATTTCATTAAAAAAAATTCCCTGCATCCGAAAAATTGCAAATTTTGTATTTGATTTATTTTTCAAATTTTATTAAAGTTTATTTTCCAAGTGTGATAAAAAGTATTTATTTTTCTTTGCAGATAAATCACTTTAAAATAAAATTTGCTTATTTTTTCAAATTTGACTGCTTAAGAATTATAATATTTTAAATAATTAAACATATAATCGTGAATTTGAAAATTTGAAACAGATTATTTTTATTCATAATTTTTATATATATGTTTTTGCTTTTGAACAACAATAAAAAATTAGAAACTCAAAAAAATTGTTTCATTTATTATAGCGTTCTTTGTAAATGTGCAAAGAAACACGTTTTTTTTATTGAAGTACATATTTTTTGAAAAAGTTGAATATGGTGAACCGGAAATTTTCTGTTTAAGCCAAAGAAGTAGATCATTATTTTTCTTTTATGCAATAAAAAAACCGTTTTTATTTTTAAAAAATAAAAAATAAATAAAATAAAAAATGCTCGATCACGAGAAGAATAAATTAGACTAAAAACTTTTTTATTTATAATTTTTTATTATTATTCACTAGCAAAACCTTTTCTAATGACAAAAATTTGCCATAATTTGGTAGCAAAAAGGAATTTCTTAAACAGATTAAGACTTTTAAATTTATTCTATTTGTGTACAGATTTTTCTTCCATTATGTATTTTCTGCTTAAGCCAAATAAGCAGATCTTTACTTTTCTTTTATGTAATACAAAACCGTTTTTATTTTTAAAAAATCCCAAAAATTCAAATAAAAAATTCTTCGATCACGAGAAGAATAAATTAGACTAAAAACTTTTTTATTTATATTTTTTTATTATTATTCACTAGAAGAACCTTTTCTAGTGACAAAAATTTGCCATAATTTGGTAGCAAAAAGGAATTTCTTAAACAGATTAAGACTTTTAAATTTATTCTATTTGTGTAAACAGATTTTTCTTCCATTATGTAAAATCGAATAAATTGAATTGTTTCTAAAAATAGATAAGTATTATTATTTATATGAAACTAAAGATTTTTCAGGGTCTCAAAATATTGTTCTACGATTTATAAAACAAATTAATTATTTTTTGCCGCAGAAATTTTATAACTAATTAAAGAATGTAATCGTGATATTTTTTTGTGAATTTGATTAGTCTAAAAAAAATAAACTTAAACAGAAGTAATAAAAAAAACCTAAATAAGTGAAATTTCACTAAATTGTTTAATGTTTCTCAATCTTGGACATTTTTCAGCACATTCCTCTTTACTGCCAAATAACTTCGCAGCAGACCCCGATTCATTAATTTTAACGTCATTAATTCGACACTAATTGATTGCGATTAATCTCCCAGAAATCTTCGAGAGCAGAAAATAATTTAAATAATTTATTTCATACTTTTATGAACATTTTGCAAAATTCTTGTACCTAAAGAAGAAGAAACTTCAACAAGTTGAATTAAACGAAAAAAAAAGGAATTAAAAAAAATTTGAATCCTCGACCAAATAGATGAATGTCCAATAAATAAAGATAAATTTTCAACTAAAAATTATATTTTTTGAACCAAGCATGGAATCGTCTAACTCTCAGTAAAAACAAACATTTTTAACAAAAAAGAATTCACACAAAAAACACAAATATTTAACCAAATAGTTAAGCCCTCAATAAAAAAATGAATTTTTCACAAAACAAAATTAATTTATTACCAAAAAAAAGAATTTCGATGAAATACACAAATTTTTAATCAAATAGTAGAGTTTTCATAATAAGATAAATTTTTATTTAAAAAATCAATGTTCGGCCATAAAAGGAATGCTTAAATTTTTATTTAATTTATTCTTAAGCAAAAAGAAACCAAATTTTTAACTAAAATTATAAATCTTAAAAAATTAATGTTTAACAAGAGTTCAACCAAATACATGAATTTTCATCTAAAAAAAAAATATTTTCAAAAGTAGTTCATCTTTCAATCAGGCAGCTGAATGTGTGTAGAAAAAGGGCGAATTTTTAACAAAATAGTTTCTTTTTTAAACAAAAAAATGTTGTTCAACCAAAAGGTGATTTTTTAATAAAGAGTATTAATTTTATACCAACAAATATGATTTTTCAACTAAAAACGATAATTTTCCAACTAAGAATTTTATTTAATTAATTAATTTTTAACCAAAATAAAAACGAATTTTCAACAAAATAGTTAAATTTATAACGAAATATTATATTAGACTTTCATCTAAAAATATTTGGAAACTGGAAAAAAGAATTCTTTTTCAAAATCAGAAAAATTTCAACAATCCAGACTCTAAATTTGACTTTTGAGTTCAACTGAAATTTCCCAAAAATGCGATATTTAAATTATATCAAGTGCACATCAAAACACGCATATCATAATCAATAGAAGGTAGTCAGGTGAAATGTAAACACTAATTATTTTAAAGTTTATACAGCTTGCATAGAATTTTATTCTGAAATAATTTTTTTTTAATTTAACTCGTTCCTGTTGTAACTTGTAAATTCTAAACAAAAACAGGCCCAAGTTTACGGCGCGGCCAAGCTGGTGGAAATCCCCTCAACCAAAAAAACTTGTTCCCATACTTTTTATGGCGATGAACATCTTGATTATTGTCATAGGAAGAAGATTCGTGACTAAACCAGAATGTTGCGAAACTCGATGTTTTAAATCTATGTACAATTTATAATTCTTTTTGATTCTATTATTTGTTAATTTTTATTTTAATAAAAAAGTGCTTTATACATTTGTTATGGGTAGAACTCCGAGACAGAATATTGATCAAAATCAGAATTTCTATTATAATTATTCTAAACAAAAATATATTAATAATTTAATTATACAATCCTACTGTGTAAAATTAAAAAAAAGGTGTCTTCCGCTTCACCACTTTATTCAAGACTGCACTTGGCAGCGATTTATTAAAGCGAATCTTGATGCTTTTTTCATTAAATATACGTCACAAAAAAAAGGTTTGAAGAATTATTCAACTACAATCTTTTAATAATTTTAAATTTTTGCTAAAGTTAAAATTATCTAAAGAATATTGCAAATTATTCAGCTATAATTTTTTTGATAATTTTGTATTTTTACTACAGTATGATTTTTGAAAAATAGAAATTTCACCGAAATGTTTTATAACGAAAAATAAAAATTCAGTACATTTTAATTTAAAAAAATGAGAATGTAAAAACTTGGTCTAATTGTATAACTGAAACATTAAACAAATAACATTTTCAATTGTAAATTCTACGTTTAACAATTTAATTATTTTTAATTTACCACAACCTAAAGCCAACAACGAAGATCAACATTCTACAAAAAAAATTATTATAAGGATCCCATACAAGCCCACGGCGATAATTAATTGAAAATGAATTAATTGAAAGTAAAACGATTCAAATTCTACAATTAATAATTCTATTCCCTGAAAGAATTGAAAGAGGAAATTACATATAAGTTAGAAATTTGTATAATATTCACGAGAGGGAAAAGTTAAGGCACAAGTGAAATACAAATAAGGTTGGTCAGTGACTTCCTTTATCACTTTAGATAAGAGTTTTCGTCTTAGCCGAGGTTTTAGCATGAATTATAATAAAAGAATTAGTAAATAACAAACAAACAAAATAAGAAAATGCTCCAATTTTTTGAAAGAATTATTTATTAAGAAATACCAAGTTTTCCTAAAATTCAATTACCTAAATTTTCACTTTTACAAAAAATAATACACAATTAGGGTCAGTTTTATAAAAAGGGATCGCAAAAAATACAAAAATTTTTATATTTTCGGTATACTTTAAAATTAAATGAAGGAAATATTTTCTGGGTATATCATATTTCGTCACGATCGTCAAGGTAATGAAAAAATTAATAACGCCAAGTTTTTTAATTGCTGCTCAAGTGCCTTAATTTTTATAATATTAAAAAAAAAGAATTTCCATCAGATTTTTTGTACTTTCAAAAAATGTTGAATTAAATGTTTTTCTTACTTTTCTACGCGAAAAGTTGTTGATAATTTCAAAAGATACTGATTTAAGCGGTAAATCTCCCTTTATAGCTTTCCAAATGAAATCAATAAATAAATTAACAAAAACCTATAAAATTCTTAACATATATTTTTAATTCTTAGACAATTTTTTTAATTAAGGAAAGACAATACTTTCTGGGAGTATTCTGCGTTTCTTATCTTTTGTCGCAATATTCGTCGCAATTATTGAGGTAATAAAACTTATTTTAGAGCTTTACTACTCATGCCCATGGCCATGCGACCCTGCTTGTAGAAATTTTGAACTATAAATTGCGTCTTTTACATTGAATGAATCAAGCAAATTTTCCTATTGTATGAGATATTATTATGTATTGAATAATTTTGTAACATCTTTTCAAATATGAAGAATTCAATTTTCACATTGAATCCTTTTTCATCTAATTAAATATAAGTCAATGAAACTCAATTTTTAAATTTCGAACGTTTTCTCTTAATGCTTACAAAAATTCTTTCGTGATAAATAACCACTTGAGAATATGTTTTCCAAACTAACTGAAATTCGTTCGAAATCTGAAATTTAAAACGAGAAAGAAAATACTTACCAATTTCGACGTTTTTGGAGCAGACCAGCTCACTTTCAAATATCCGTAATCGTAATCCCAGAATGCACGAAAGAAAAAAGGGATGAGATAATCACACAGTGGAAAATGGCACAGATTTAACACAGTAATTGAAAATTTGACAAATTTGATAAATTGATAAGTTATTGGAATAAGAATAACAGCAAAAATGCACTTTCGTCGATGACCGGATGAATAAGGAAGCCAAAGCGCATTTCCACGAAACTAAACGTAATTTTCTTTCTGGCACCAAGCAAGAGGGTTCGCGGAGCAATGTGAATCGTTTATTATGTTTCTATTTTTGTGCCCAAACTTGCACACTACCGGCAGCGACGATGGTCCACGTGCGAATGCCGCTGCAAGTTCGCGGCAACCGTTCTGCGCCGAGTCGCTTCCTGCAAGACCTCACGGATCCCGAACGCCTGATTGGTCAGAGTCGACCCCCCACCTCGGGGAATCCCACTTCGTGCTACCAGTCCTAACACACCGGTTGGGTCAGTGACGTACCCTCGCAAATTCAAACTGAACTTTGGGGACGTTCACTTCTCACATTTACGATTTAGATTTACCCTCACGACAAATCGAATTCTGCCATGATCAACAATGACAAAGCACCAACTTTGGTCTGTGCTGTCTAGTGCAGGAAGTAGTAGAAAATTAATTTTATTTGCTTCTTGTTAAATGTAAACACAAACATAGCTATATTCTTGAATGCAGGTTAATTTTTATGGTTTTGTTTTGCGGGCAAGGACCCTTAAAGTTTCGGTCATGTGTCCGTCTGTCCGTTCGTCGTAAGTTTTTCAAAGGAGGGGAACTGAGGCAGTGAAAGTAGGGGAAATGAATGGTGAGAAGTACAAGAAGTGAGAGAAAATTGGAGGAAAGTAAGTAAGTCAAGTAGAGGAAATTATATAAAATGATGGGGATGTAGGAGATTCCAGGGGAAACTAGACAGAGTGGGGGAAGTAAGGGGAAATGAGGGATGTGAAAATAGAGGAAGTGACGGAAAATTAGGCATGTGAGGGGAATTAGAGAGTGGAAGTAGGGGAAAGTATAACTGGGGAAGCAAGGAGAGGGGAAAATATAGCAGGATGAAGTTGAGGGAGTGGGGACAAAGTGAAGTAAAGGGTGGGAGAGTAGGGTAACGTAAGAGAAGTAGGGGGATGTAGGAAGAGTAGGGGAGGTTCGAGAAAGAAGAATATGAAAAACCTTTAATTAAATTCTTTAGAAATTTTTTTTTATTTAAGAACATTTTTAAGTATTTTTTCTGATCCTAAATTTTGACACAGTTTACGGATGTTCTCATATTTTTATTTAAAAAATAATAATTTTGTACTGAATTAATGGAACCCAATAAGAAAATCCAACTATTTTTGTTTAAAAATTTATTTTTTCAGTTAAAAATTCAACTATTTGATTGAAAATCCATCTTTTTTAGTTGAAACTTCAAGTAATTTATTAAAAATACATGCACTTCTTTATAAATCGTATTTTTTGTAAAAATTATTATTCTTCGCTAAAAAACAACTGTCTGGTTGAATGCTGAACCCTTTTCTTAAAAATTCATTTTTTTCGTTCATAAGTTTAGTAGAAAATTCATCTTTTGTTGATAATTTAAGTATTTTGCTAAACATTTTTCTTCAGTTGAAAATTAATTCTCTTGAATAAAATTGTAACGATTCTATTTTTTGTTAAAAATTAACTTTTTGTTGAAAAGTCAACTATTTAGTTAAAACATTACGCTATCTGATTAGAAAATAAATTATTTTCTTGAAAATTCATCTATTTTCTGAAATTTTTTTTGTAAGAAATTAATTTTTTATGTGAAAAATAAACTATTTTGTAAAAAATTTAATTTTTGTTGAAAATTCAAGTACATTGTAGTAAATTTGTTTTTTGTCTTTAAAATTCAAAAATTGGTTAAAATTAAAAATATTTAGTTGGAAATTAACGTTTTTGTTGAAAATCCATAATTTTGAAAATTAATTTTGGTATTTCAAAATTTAACTTTATATTTTTGGATTAAAATTTATTTTCTATATGCTGCAAATTCAACTATTTAGTAGCAAATTCGTGTAATTTCTTGAATGTTCGTCTATTTGGATAGAAAATTAATCATGCTTGTTGAAAATTTGTATTTTTTGTTGAAGATTCAAATATTTTATTCAAAATTCGAATTTTCCAGTTTAATTATACTAACTGAATTTTTTTTTTGTTCAAACGGTTGTTTTGAAAATTTAACTATTTGGTTGAAAGTTCGCTGTTTTTTTGTTAAAAATTTATTTATTTTATCTGAAAATCTAATTTGTTGAAAATTCATAAGTTTCGTTCAGGATTCAACTATTTTGTTAAAAATCCTTCTTTTTTCTTTGAATTCAACTAGTAGCCAATTTTTTTTAACTTAGTGTTTTACTACCAAGTAAACGGTTCTATTTTTATTTAAAAACAGAATTTTTCAGTAAAAAAATCAAGTTCCAAATTAATGTTCTTGGTAGAAGATAATTCTGCTTGATTAAAAATTCATCTTTGTATGATAAAAAATCTCACCGCGTGCTAGGCGCGCGGCTCGCTTCGCTCGCGCGGACGTAATTGCACCTCGCACTTCACGCACGGATACTTATTCTTTGCATTTGGAATGCTTGAATGCAACTTTATCAAAAAGTTATCTTTTCGATTGCAGTATTTATATACCTCTTTATATTCTGAACTTTCTACTTAATCAAGTATAGGTAAATATTAAGTTGCTATAATATTAAGTAAAAAATTATCTTGTTTTTTTTGGCGTCATATTGGAATTTTCGATTTCCTGCATATTGCTTACGATAAATAAAAACAAAATTACGAATCCTATAGAGAAATGGTCAAAGACATTTTGTAGGATTTTTCAAAACCTATAAATTCTCTTGAAGACTTTTTTTGTAGTTTGCGTCGTTTGGCCATTTTAATACTTTCTTAATTATAAATGATGAGATTGTAATAAATAATTACAAATTATTATTTTTTTTTGAGTAACTTTTTCTATTAATTCTTTTTTGTACCTTTTGTCGATTTTCCACAAATTTTTCGTTTTTATTTTTAATTCTATTTTTATGATTAAAACCAAAACTGCGTCTCCTATCGAAAAGTGATTTATTACAAATTTGTAGCTATTTTTCGGGCAAACGATTTTTGTTAAATCATTTTTTTTTCCGTAACTTTTTTCGTTTTTCCACAAATTTTTATTTTTTTTTTATTTTCAACCTTTTTTTCACGAATAAAAGAAAAAGTAAGCATCCTATCAAAAAGTGATAATTAACGAATTTGTAGATTTTGTTTAGTGTCACAATGTTTTTGAATTCATCTTTTTTAATATCCTGCATAGTTTTGCCAAAAAAATTGAATTTTTGATTTTTCATTATTTTTTGTGCGATCAAAATTTGAATTTTTGATTTTTCAAGAAAATCCAAGAAGTTGTTGTGATAATCCTAAAGGAATATTAAATAGCAATGTTTTTATTTTTTTGACTTTTTTTCATATCGTGCGTTTTGTGTCTTAAAATTTTCATTTTCCATTAATTAAAAAATTTTTTAAAATGCCATAACTCTGAGAATATTTATTCTATCGAAAAAAGTTATAAAAATAACTTGTTCATTTTTTCTAATGCTATAAATATCCGTTCATAGAATTCTCAAATTCAGACAAAAGTGGTCTTAAAAATTTTCAAAATGCGGTCACTTTTTGAATTTTTATCGAAAATGACTAATTAACAAACTCGTCCTTTCTTTTAAGGCTTAAAAAAAGTATGCCAAATATCGACTTGATCCGTTCATTTTTTCGAGAGTTATCGTGTTTACGGATGGACAGACAGACAGACGCCATCGTAAAAACTTGATTTTTGGATCAGCTATTTGGTAAAAAACCAAAAATTTTGTTAAAAGTTGAATTATGTTGTCAAATATTCAACTGCCTTTCAAAAAATTCATCTTTTTGGTTTGAAAATTCAAGTTTTCTTAGGAAATGCCACTACTACATTTTTTATTTTCATGATATTGGTCTCTACTGTATCGACACGAATATAAATTTTATTATTTTTATCAGTAATCCCTCTCCTATGATGAAAATAATATAATTATTTAATTGAATATTAACCCATAAATACGCCCTAAAATTTTCGAATTATCGGGTCCCACAGTAAATAGATTCGCCCCTGTTTTATGACAAGTAAAATTGGCCAGAAGCCGCATGGTGTTAAAATGTTAACAACTCACTCATCAAGTTCCACCTTCATAATTTCAACACAAAGTACCACACAGTGAAATAAAATTTTGTAAATAAAAATGATTGAATTAATTTTTATCATAAAGAGGTGCTACAGAAAGGGATTCATACACTGACGGGGATAGGAAACGAAAAAAATGACTCCCACCTAAAGATTTTTTGCGGGGAATATTTTTGTCGAGGGAGCGATATTCTCCAAGTAAGTCCACGAGACCAAAACGATGCAGCTGGTCTCGCGCGGTTCTAAATTAAATTTAAATGACGAAGATTCGAAACATCCCCAACGAGTGAACACGTCGAGGTGGTGGTCTAAGAAGTATCAGCTGTTCGAATATTATTATCGTGAGCAGACATTCACCCAACACTAACTGAATTGAACCCCCTCCAGTTGGCCATTTGGGATTAAAGACATATGTTTCTTACAAATTTTATTGTAGAAGGACTTCCTTCTTTAAGAACCTACGTGTGTCCTTCCTACCTTTGTGCTCTTTACATTTATTTATTTATTTATGGAAAAAAGTTTAATAATATGCATTTTCGGATTCCTATAACCAGTCACGGGTCAGTTTCTTTTTTAAAGGAAAACATGCGGAAAAAATGTATTGCCTCACAATGCCCCTTTTCATAATTATGAAAAGAGGTCGTAATGCCTCTTTTCATAATTATGAAAAGGGGCCGTGCATAAATTACGTAAATTTTTTTCCGGAATTTTGAACCACGTACCTTTCTTTGTTAGGATCCGTGGGTTTATTCTTTTCGTGAATTTATTTTTTTAGGGGTTATTTAAAAGTTTTTTAGGATGATTTTGGGAAGGGGGATTTTATAAAATTTTATTTTTTCTTATAAATTGAGACAGTAGTTCAACTTTTAACTAATTTGAACTGGTAATAGTTTATATTTTAATCAATGAAATACTTTCATTTTAAATAAAAAAAACAGTTGAATTAAACAAATAAAGACGACCCTTTGATAAAATAGCTAAATCCACAACCTAAATAGATTTATTTTTAAAATAAAAATTTATATTTTAAACAAAAAATAATTTTTACAGAATGAGATGAGATTTCAAATTTAAAGAGAAAAAGATTTTTTAACAAAGAAAAAGACAACAAAAATTTGTATTTTCTTACAAGAAAATTAGAGTTTGGTTTTTCAATATCCAAATATGAGTTTTAAACAAGAAGTAAATTTCCTGCGAAATGTTAAATTTTCGAAGAAAAAGGACGATTTTTTTTAAATTGCAGAACTATTAATCAGACAGTTGTATTTTTATCTAAGAAAGATAAAATTTTGACTTAAATAGATGCGTTTTTTTAACGGAAAGAAAAATTTTCAAAAAAAAGGTTGATTGTAGATCTGTGAGAAAAAGAGTTTTAACAAAATGAATACATTTTCAAGCAAATAGTTAAATTATAA
>JAAAKG020029515.1:0-19702 GCA_010014905.2 Druon quercuslanigerum
AAATAATATTAAAAATTAATTCAAAGGAATATTGTTGCTATGTACGCTCTCTCCACTTATTTGAAACTGATTTCATACCGTAGCAGTTGAATAAAAAATCTCTAGCGGTTTTAGTTACTCAGTTACTGACGATTCCTATACTTCGATGATTAAGGTATGAAAACACCCGGAAAATATGCTGTAAATGCAAATGAACTTAAATATTTTTAGTTCGTTGTTATGAACATTTTATTTCGCTAAGTTACAAAAAAAAATGTTAACATTTTAGGCAAACTCATCAAAGAGGTTATGAGAAAAGAAAACACTTCACTAAAATAAGCATTTTTATATTAAAGAAAGTTGCAGGGCTGGTAGCGAGCCTGCTGTATGCAAAGATAAAGATACGCTGCGTACGCGGCTCGATTCGCTCTCAACTTTGAGCGCGCCTAGGGCGCACGGCTGTAGGTTCTCGCGCTTCGCGCTCGTTGATATGCTTATCTCGCACTTCACGCTTGATTATGTATTTAACTTGCGCTAGGCGCTGAGGTTTTTGTATTTTTCCCACATTCTTTATTAAAATTAGATTATTTTTTATTATTATTATTTATTATTAATTATTTTTAAACTCAAAACAACCAGCACTGTAATTTTTGGATTGTCAACTCTCTTACGTTAAAGCTCTTTTGACTTTAGCGAACACATTCTTATCACGTACACACTTTTATGTACCTCTGCCTGCGATTGCTCATTCAGATATATCATTACAATTCATAATATACATAAAAATTGAAACATACTCATTCTTATTTTCTAGTTTCAATAATCTTTTTCATTTACAATGTTTTTTTCACAAATAAAACAAAAACTACTTATCCTATAAAAGATTAATAAATGACAAGTTTGTAGATCTTTTGAAGGTGCATAAGTTTTGTCGATTTATCTCTTTTCGTATCTTGCTTTGTTCGCCAACAAAATTGAGTTATTGCTTTGTCCTTATTTTCTTGTGATCAAACTTTGAATTTTAGATTTTTTTAAACAAAATTCAAAAATTTATTGCGATAATCTCGTGGGGTCTTTAAAGAGGAACGTTCCCTTTTTCTGACTTTTTTTCCACGACCCGCATTGCTTCGCTTCAAATGTCCATTTTCATTTGGTTTTTTGGATTTTGAAAATGCTATAACTTTGGTAATTTTCTTTCATAAAAAAAGTCATAGGGATAAATTGTTCGTATTTTTGTCTACTATAAATATCTGTTTATAGAATTTTCATATTTTACGATAAAATGCTCCTAATAATGTTAAAAATCCTGTAATGCTTTGAAATAGTATAAAAGATGGCAATCCAATCGGATTAGTCTTTCTAAAGTTATCGGGTATACAGAAGACGACAGCGACAACAACAACAGACACTGACGTAAAAAAACTTTTTTTCTCACTCAGGGTGCCTCAAAACGTCGACATTTGATGAAATCCGCTAAAGTCAGTTTTAACAAAAGACAAATAGCTTCTCTTTATAGATGAGAATGTAATAATTTATTATTTTTTATGTGATCAAAATTTGAATTTTCGATTTTTTCAATCAAATTTCAAAAGTATTGAAAATGCTTTAACTTTTTGATTTTTAATCAAAAATCGCTGGTTAATAAATTCGATTTTTCCTTCTGGTCCCTCAAAGTGTGTGCCAAAGCAAAATCCTATCGGTTTAGTCTTTCGAAAGTTATCAGGTATAAGGGCGACGACAACGACATCATGGATGATAATTTAAAATTAGAACTTGTATAACGTTAGTACAAGATCTTTTAGGTTACACCTGATCATCCGCAAGAGATATTGTGGAGTTTTAAACTTTTCTAAGACTTCGATCATATCTGTCCACCTAGCCGATATAAATATATAGGCGATATAGGCGTTTTTAACTTTATGCGTCGCCAGGAGGATGATGTTCCTTGAATGATGGTTTCTGATATACACTGACCTGCTTGCTTCTTCTATTCCTTGCACCACGTATACCATAGAGCAAACCTGCTATGTTCAGCAAGCACAAGGGAGAAAAAGTTGTAGGTATTTAACAGCACATCCGGGCCAGTGCGCTTTTAAAGGAGGTGAAGGATCTTGAGACTTTCGAAAAATCAATTTTTTTCTGTGTAGTTTATTACAGTACAAAATTTCAGAAACCTTTTGACCAAAGTTTAAGTTATTCAGGGCAAAATTCTTTAAACTATTGACTTTCACGCCTACAATCCTATGAAATGAGAAGAACCGCGTGAAAACGCGTTATTTCTCCGGTAGAGCCGTTTCTGCACCCTGAGATTGTAATATTATTCGTCAGAATATTCTGCCAACTCTCACCCGAAAAATACTTGACGGATTCTTTTCCAATTGTGTACACCCTGTTCATATATAAAATACCTCTTCTCTACGTCGTTTTCCTTTTTACGTTCTCATCCTATTGAGAAGTTCTTGGTTTTATGTGGTAAATGAATTTCGCGGATTTCATCAAATTTCGAGTTTTTAACGTTTTTATGTCGGTGTCTGTCTGTCGTCGTAGTCGTTTTTATCGTTTTTATCGTTTTTATCGCTGTTATAATTGTCGTTGTCGTTATAGTCTGTTAACACGCTAACGTACGAAGGAATCATTCAACTTAATTGTCCTTTGACACACTTTATAATCATATAAAAAGAAAGGACGAGGTCGCTAACTGTTTTTTTTACTAAAAGCTAAAAAGGTTAGAGCATTTTACAATTTTAAGGACCACTTTTTTCTAATATTTGATAGTTTTTTCAACATCTATTTATACTTAAACAAAATATGAACAATTTATCCCTATTACTTTTTTTTATGAAATAAAAATCACGAAACTCAGAGCGTTTTCAAGATTCAAAAACCAAACGAAAATGATCATTTAAAACGAAAAATAGGGTGATATGGGAAAAAGTCAAAATAAGAAAAATGTAACTTTCTCATGACCCTAAAAGATTTGCCTAAACCACGTTTTGAAATTTAAATTTAAAAAATTGGAAATTCAAATTATTATCGCAAAAAATGATAAATTAATACATTTACATTCTAATAAGAAGGTATTGGTTTTATGCGAAAAATGACTTTTGTGGATTCCATCAAATGTCCACGTTTTAAGAACCCCTGAGTCAGAAAAAATAGTTTTTACGTCGGTGTCTGTCTGTCTTTATATTCGTTGTCTTTGTCGTCTGCAAACATACTAGCGTTTGATGATGAGTTGAGAAAATAACAACATAAAGTTTCGGCTTGGGAATTTTCGAAGATGATTGCTACAGCGAAAAGTTTCTTTAAATCTCTTATATAATTTATTTTTCATTTAACTACAGGAATCACAACATGTCAATGGGTAATTAGAAATCTTAGGATATTTTGGAGAGATAATTGTGATCTACCCAAACTTCAATTTACCGCCAATTTATGAAAACTAGAATCAGTGATGTATCAACGCGGATATCTGATATGTGCAGTCGTGATTTCTATTTATTTTCAAGTTATGTTAACCCACCTGTCATAAGCGTCAACCTGAAGATATAGAAGAATCACTACTAGACATGTCAGAGATATCCGCGTTCATGCATCAATAAATAATTAAAACTTGAGGTTATACTCTCTTCCTATCTTACTCGTAAATTCTCAAACAATTTATCCACTTATTATATTCTCAATACACGAATATAATCAATGCTTAGTTAACCTCCAACTAAAATTTCCCAGCAAATTTTTTTAAAATTAGTGCGGTTTTCTATAAAGCATCGCACTTGTTTGATTTTCGACTTTCGCCACGGTGTCGGAGTCCCACTACTGGCCAGTTCCCCAATGTATCAGCCAGTCGTTCGTTTGAAAATGATCCAACATCTCTGTCTACTAACCTCAATTATCTATATCTGTACAATTGAATTCAGTCAATTGAATAATTTACGTTGACGACAATTTGAAAGAAAGCTTAGTCTTAGAGGTAACTCTGCCTTTGTATTGTCCGCTAAAAACAAAAAGGAACTAATGGGTTATTATCATTTATAATCCATGTTGGTCTTTATATTATGAAAAAAGGAAGAGATAGCTGAAAGATTACCCAGTGGACACAAAATTTAAAGTCGTTTTAGAACATCCTAAAGAAGTTTTAGGACGCAGGGTTAAAAAGACCTTTTTAAAATATCCAAAAAAACGTTCTAAGTCAGGCCAACAAAATTCCGTAAAAAGTCCAATATTCCAAATACGTCGTAAAAACGTCTTAGGAACATTCATACTACGTGGGTACTATAAGTATACACTGTAGAGTATCTTTTCCGTTCACGCGGTTCGCTAGGCACGTCCTCATCTGGGAATGAATAAAAATGCGAGGTCAGGTGATTGCCAGTTCAAAAGCCAGTGTGACAAAAAGCAAGAATAAAGTGTACTACCTTATTTCCTATGGAATTCCGATCGGCTATCTTTTTCTCTTGCGGGAACTGTACAAGTGAGGGAATACCGATATATGTTTATCATCATAGAGATTTTTATATGAATTTTAAGGACCCTAGAATTTTCGAGCACTTACATGTTAAAAATAGTGAAATTTCCGAAGAACAATGTTTAATTTCGCACGCTTAGAGATGGCTGGAATCTTAGATTAAGAAAGGGCATATGCTCTTACTAACGTGGCTCTGTAGACAGTTTTTGACAGTAACGCGTTACCAGAAAAGTTACTTTTTTAGTAACGGTAACGGTAACGCATTATTTTTAGAAAAGAGTAACGGTAACGGTAACGCGTTACAATTCGGTGGTAACAGTAATGCAACGTAACGCATGTTACCGGTTGTTACTTTATAACATGTTTTAATAGGTTTAGCATTAGATTAAATGTTTCAATGTCAAGAAAATCGATCAGATGATGTATATTCTTACTTTCCGGCACACATTTCCTTATCTAAAGAAATTATTTATCCAGTTAGATTTGGAATTACCGAATAGTGAATCTGGTAAGCCTGTGTTCAGTAGGTTGGCCAAAAAATTGAATTTTTTATTTCTATGAATACCGGCCAGAACTTTTTTTGAATCTACACAAAAACAAACCAATAAAAAAACGATACTTAGATGTGCCGCAGGCCCCATATAAAGTTTAAAACGTATTTCCCATTAAAAAAAACTTATTTGTAAATTTTATTCCATATCCTTATTATTATCTAAATCGAGTTGAAACTCAAAATTTCTTTTCATAATTAGCAATTAGACAATCACTGCCTTTCTGACACCTCACGGAAGTCTCTCAGCAACTTATTCAAAAGAGAGTTGTATTCAATACGATCCGTGCAGAAAACTTGACAAATATTTCAAATAACTGTTTCATCTCAGCAAGATATATTCGCAAAAAAGAGATTATTTGAAATATAGTTATCTCTATTGTTCATTTATTATTTTTTAAAATACCTAAGACGGCGAAAAAAGTTAAAGATTTTAGAAAAAACCAGAACTTTCTAGGACTTATCTAAGAGAAGATTGTTATAGATAATATTAAAGTGTTTAAAGAATTTTTTGTTAACTTTCATTAATTATTACCTCACTAAGTGAAAAAAGGACAGAAAGATAAAAATTAACGAAAAAACGCAACTCTTAGGCATCAATGTAGATGAAGATAGTCACGAACAACATTTATTTTTGATACATATTATCCATTTTTCAGCCACTTCTAATGAAAATTAGACAAATTTTTAAAAAATTTACGAAAACCCGAAACATTTTATCATTAAGCAACGAGAATATTATTTATAATATTGAGAAATTGTTTGAGCAATTAGTAAAAAAATTCCGGGACTTTTTGTCTCTATTCTAACATAAAATTAATAAAGACAATACTAAATTGTTTAAATAGTTCACGTAAACAACCAATTATCAGTATAAAATGGGTTTTTATGTACCAGCCTACTGTTTTGCACAGCCGGATTGATGCTTATAGAAAAAATACATCGCATGAGCGATGAGAATTTCGAGATATTGGTACTATTTAAAAAATAAGATATTTTATGGAAAACCGTAAGTAGACTGCAGCATAGATTTAAAAAGTTAATGATAGTTTAAATAAAAAACACCTTATAGGCAAATTAGGTATTTTTCAAATTACTTTACCTAACTGTTACTTTTTTCAGTTAAGGTTACGGTAACGCGTAACTTTTTAAAAGAAAGTAGCGGTAATCGGTAACGCGTTACAAATTTTTAGGCAATGATGGTAACGCTAACACGTTACGTTCAGACAGTAATGTCTCAAACACTGTCTGTAGATATTTCGGTATGTTGGTCGTTCGACGAACGATTGACAGAAGGTGTAAAAGAACGCATCTCTTGCCAACGGTTAGAATTTTTTGACGTTCAAGTATACTTTTAATTGAAAATTGACATACCATACTTTGAAGCATTTACGTTATGTCGATGATGCGTCAACTTATCAAGTCCTATTGTGGATATACCTTCATACCTTATCTAGCCAGCTTCGGCTGGCTGCAGTGATGAAACGGGCCGCTACTTTTACAACTGCGCATGCACCGAAAAGTGCGGGTCTATTTGAAATCAATAACTACTATCAATAGCAATACAGATATATCTTTAAAGCCAATGCAGGCTAGAGAGGTATGAAAAAGCCAACGAAGATATTTTTTTCGTGTGACGAAAAACGAAAAGATAACCTTAAACTATTAATACTTGTAAACTTCCTAAAGTGCAGACTTACCACTGACTTTATTTTCTAAAACTAGATATTTTAAAAAGACTTTTTAACTTCATTAAAATAGAAAATAGTATCTAAATACATTTACAAACAATGATATTTTTCCAAATTATAAGAATAAATTAAATTCCATCCCCTGTAATTAGTATTATTCCTTAGCCCTCAGTGTGCCTCGAGTCTATCAACCACCGATATCGTGAACTTCTTATCTGGTGCCTCCACCACTAGTCGCGTTGATTGTTTTTGACGTTTGCGCACATGATGTACAGAGATTCAAATCAACTGCCATTATTAATTGCTGCGTACATATCTACTGCGCAACTCTATTTCCCCTCCGAGCGACCTCGATAATGGTGTATTTACACGCCTGTCAACTGATAGCCAGCCAGCAGAAAAGGCATAAGAGTAAAAGATATAGGGAGTACTTTTCTTCCAATTTTCTGTTCTCTGTCTTTTTTACTCTTCTGACTTGTCTGCTGGTTGACGGCTAGTAAACAGGCGTGTAAATGCACCATAACGTAGTCTCCAAATAGTTGATAGCATCGACGTCCTACTGTGTCTCAATACCATTTGATCGATGTGCTGATTGTGCTAGGGCGCTTGGTCGGTAAAGTAATCTTCTCCAAATACATGGTAAATAGTGTTACGAAGTTACAAGCACCCTGCTACCGTACGACCCTGGGGGCCTAGGAGAAGGAGTGGGGAACGACATCCCTATTCCTTATTACCAAAATCCCGCCCCGAAGGCAATCAGTCTTGCGCTCACTGCACGCAAACCTTGTTGGTTCCCAATTATCATTCCCCAACCTCCCAAACCCTCAACCTTCTTCTTCGATGTCACCAAGGTAAGTTTGGTTAATAAACCACTTTTTATTTATATTGCTTTTCATTATTGACTTCACCCGCTTCTCGATTCCAAATACTCATGCTTCCCCTAATTTGAGAGGTCCCTCATAAGGGCAAGTACCGATCCCGCACTTTCAATAAATATGTACCTGGCCAGTGTCCCAAGATTTCTTATTAACCATTGACATGCAAAGATTCCTGTAGTTAAATGGAAAATAATTTATTTTAGAGTTTCAATGGAAATTTTCCGCCATGAGAATCATCTTCAGAAATTCCGGAACCGAAAAGTTACTTTGTTATTTTCTCAACGCACCTACGAACTTATAGACCAAGGCGATTTCTTAACACTGTGTCTGCCCTCAAGATTATTTTGACGAATAAAGTGTTCTGAGTGGACAATTTGGCCATCAATTTGTTGATCAATGTCATGCATCATCTTTATGAAGTACTTTGTAGGCAAGCATGTCATAATTTAAGATTTGTAGCCGCTTCTTTATGTATAAAGTCAGCATTTGATGCTTCGTCTGTATATCACCTATCTCCAGGGTAATGCCAGGTATCCTTCACCCCCTCATTATTTGTCCTAACCGACATTACCCCTACCGTGACTGACTTTACCCTAAATTAAGGATTAACTGCAACACTTTTTACCCCCAGTTTTTTCTGTGGAGTTGTTGGTGAATTTTCCCGTCCGCACATAATATTATATTATTTTATTTGAACCCCGCAAGAAATCCCTCGATTTTTTTTATCTTCAGTGAGGCTGTTTTTGATGTGAATATATGACGCGTTTCAGATTGAAGGCAGACGATGTACAATTATCCAGGCCTTAGACGTAAACATTTCCAATTACTCTTAAAAATTTGGCAACTCAGAAGAATACCTGAAATGTTAGGGTAAAGATTACCTACCTAGGGTAATTTTTGTTGCCAGTAATTTTGACACTGAAATCCACATAAAGATTTCACTAAGTTTTTTCTATGCAATTGATCTTGTTTCATGGGTACCGGGAACTTCAACATCACAATTTTATAGAAATATACTATAATTCTACTAATGGAGAATTACCATGATAGAATAGACATGCTATTAAAAAACAATGCGTCATAATACGATAATAATTAGGTCATGTGTAAAAACATCATATTTTCCTGATTAAATTAATGAAACAAGATTAGGGAAGCGAAAATGAAGCGGAAGCATTACCTACTAACCCTACACTTTATGAACAAGCATACAAAACAGCTCTATATTGTTAACAATTACTCGCAGCAGGAAAACAGCAAAAAAGACAGCGTTTACCATGCTCAAGTCTCGCGAAAAGCTGAAAATTTAGACTTTTTCGCATCTCTTTACCGTGGATAGACTATGAATTAAGACATTTTTTAAATAAACAATTTCAAAAAGTTTTTTTAATTGCATACTTCTTCGCCATTTCGATCATATATACATGAAAAATGAATAATTTTTATATAATTTATTTACATTATATAATACATATATATATATATTTTCGGTTCAGTTTTGATTCCTCTAGAATCCAACCGAAGGGCCTATGAAAAAGCTACCGAACGCGTCCACTGGTTGCGGATAGAGGATCCTTGTACCAAGAGTTTCTGCTGAATATGGTTACAAAAAATTAATAGGCAGTCGCGGACTGTAGCCCAGGGGTGTTCCCGAAGGAATTAACTTCCTTTTCGTTGACTCCTCCAGCTCTAGAGTGGTCGGCATTGTTAGCCGACCCATTTTCAGGAGCTCTGCACTTACTACAACTGTGTTTGGTATTATCATTGCTGTTCCTACGAGAAGCTAGGGAAAATGATATGTCCATCCTCGCAGAGCCCTGAATACAAGGATAACGCTGCGTACTCTGAGAGGTTGCCCGGTATCTCGGAGTCACCGTTCTATAAACCTCACCCAAGTGCTATTCAGCTTTCGGCACGGTTTTAACACCTCCACTTGGGGCCTAATTCCTTCGGGACCACCCCTGGACAATTGTCCGCCACTGCCTATTAATTTTTTGCAACCATATTCATCAGAAACTCTTTGTACGGGCACCCTCGTTCCGCGACTCGAGGAAGCGTTTGGTGGCTTTGTCATAGGCCCTTTGCTTTTATTCTAGAGGAACCAAAACAAAATCAAATCAATCAATTGTCCAGGGATGGTCCCGAAGGAATTAATCCCCAAGCAAAGGTGTGAAACCCGTGCAGAAACCTGAATGGCACCTGGGTGAGGTTTCTAGAAAGTGGACTCTGAGATACTGGGTGACCCCATAGTGTACGCAGCCTTCTCCTTGTGTGCGGGGCTTCACAAGGATGGACGAACCCTTTCCCCTAGCTTCTCGTGGGAACAACAATGCAAACACGGAACATAGTTGTAGTAAGTGCGGTTCAAAGCAATAGAACGCGCAGGGCTCCCGAAAATGGGTCGGCCAACACTGCCGACCACTCTAGAGGTGGGAGAGGCAATTAATATGGAGTCAATGCAATGGATCGGCAGAATCTTGGGGCTTTTAGGTAGACGGAGCGACAAAATGACGACTTTCTAGCATGCTACGATGCGATTGTAACCTCTGAAAGAGAGAATTACATGGCACGGCTGTGTAAGGGGAGCTCCTGCTCTACCAGAGCCAGAACAAGCCGGCATCAGAGAAAGAGAGGTGAAAAGACCAACGGTTTTCAGGTTTCTCCCAAGCCTAAAGATCTGGCTGAAATGGATGGAGAGTTTCGTGGACAATTTTCCGAAGAATCCGACCTCTTGAATATTAATTGTTGTGTATATAATGTAGCGAGAACTTTGGCCGATGCGAACAGTAAAACAAAACCAACGGTTAATCATAAGACAAAAAAAGACGAATGCATCAACTAGCCATAAAGATAGGTTGGGCGAGACAGTACGCGTCGCACATTCAGTGTGTGATTGACTATATAACATGTGACGTTGAAAAATTTCTGCATCTCACAAAAACCCAGTTGTTTATTTTTTTATTTTTCTGATTATGTTTCGAAGATTTTTTGTGTGACACTTTGGGAACTGCACGGCACTCCACGACTAGGGACCGTAATTATAAGGATTTTGTATATTTAAGAATTGATTTTGCTGTATTTTGTTTGTTTTATTATGTTATGTAAACGATGGTTGCCGACCACGAGACGCTTCGAGGGACATTTTGGGCACACGGATCTTAATAGGACATTAAAAGATCCAGAGATGCGCGACGAGGGTATAATAGGGAGTCAGGACGTTCAAATTCTCCCGCCAAATCTAGGAAAATCAACCAACGCTTTGACGAATACGTCACCCCTCAAGAAGACTTTTGTCGAGATGCCGACTGGATTCGAGGAATATTCTAGGCCATTCTAAAAATTCCAAATTTGACTAATCCACCTGGCGTGGAATTCTACAATGCTTCTTTTGAGAAGTTTTTATCCTTAATTCCCCAGCATGACTAGTGGGAGCTCTTTAGCCCAGGTCCGGACTATTGCTATTGGGACTACTGGTACCAGAGGAGATCGTTTGAAGATGACAAGATGAATTTGAGCTCCAGGCTGTCGCCATAAGGTCTTACCGGAGAGTAAGGAGAATAATTATCCACCGATTTAGCTACTTTTGGTAGGTCAAATCGATAAATGTGGAAGATCGAATAAACTACTTGGGTAGCTAGCACCCAAAGTAGCCAGCCCTGAGGTCCACTACCACATGATACCCGCCGTCGCGCCAGCTCTACCAATCAGCGTTCGGGCTACGAGTAGGAAAAGGCGAGGAGATGATTGAGCCGAGAACACGCTGAGACTCATCCTCTTTTCCGTTGGTGTTCCCGGAGTGTCAACACGTTGGTCCAGAACAAATAAGGATTTACGCCACCCACTGATCTGTGAATTCCAAGGATTGACTTTCCAAGATTTGAGAGCATATTCCGAGGACGAATTTGGTGGATTAGTTCTGCGGCGAATTCTACGGTAAGACTCAATGTTTAAATAGACTCAGTCGGAGGGGATTTGCTTGACACGCGGCCAGCCATTTTGTAGTGTAATAATTTTGCTGACGAAATTTTGCTTCGTGGGGTTTTTATATTGCGGAAATATAGGATTTTTTTTTGATGATGTATTGCTTTTGATTCTGTATGGTTACATTTAAGGAAAATTAGATGGGACATGTTCGAGGCTTTGTTCAATGACTGGGCCTATTACTATATTCGATGTTAAGTTCCTAGTTAAGCTTACCACAAAAGTGTGGAATTTTTGGTAGATTATTGTTAATTTCTCTTTTTTTTTAGTGTTGATCGATATTGTTCGCTATTTATTTGCTGCCCTACTATGTTATTCTGTGATTGATTTTGCTTTAAATATCTATATTATTGATCTTTCATGTGTTGTACATTGTTGTTCCATTTATATGACCGTCGTAATGTTATTCTGATTTTGCCTGATGTAATTTGTACCGACTTGGATTAGTTACCCCCTTTCTGGTGAATTATGACTCCCCTTTTGATTAATCATGATTACCCATCTCCGTTGAATTGTGACTCCCCCTTTTGATTAATTGTGACTCCCCCTTTTTGATTATTGTGAATTCCCCTGTCTGAATAATTACTACTACCCCTTCTGATTAATTATGATTACCCCTTTCTGGTGAATTACGATCGTGGCTCCGCCTTCTGATCCCCCCCCATTTCTATAGTTGTTGGATAATTATGACTACCCCTTGCGAAATTTTAACTTTCTCTTTTGATCTATGAACCTTTCTGTAATTATGACTCCCCCCCCGTTTAATACCGACCCCCTTTTGACGAAATATCACCTCTGTTTGTCGATTGGATTTGACTATCCCTTTGAAAATTCCGACCCGGTAGTGTAATTATGTTCATTTTGAAATTGGGTAACCTCCAAATGCAAGTCAAGTAAATTAGTAGGGCATGTAGATTGATTTTAGAATAGTCCCGTGGAGTAAACCAATGGAAGAGCCTAATCTTATATGGATTAGTTAGTGTAGGATAAATATTTAAGTGTAGGTAATTCTTCGTATAGTTTAAAATTGCGTATCCGTGCAAATGAAAATGTATAATTCAGAATAGGAACGTCGTTTAGTTTTATGGTAGAAAATGTTACTAGGACACGCCGATTGTAATAAACACCAATAAATTAATTGTCAATCGTTATGTTAATTATTGGCTGCTTAATTCTGTTTGAAGGTACGGATTCCTTTATTTTTCCAATCAACCAATCGACCCTATCTACCATTATCCAGATTAAAGAGGCTGGGCTAGCAATCTTCTGTTCCGGTATACTGTGCCTTACAACAATTTAGATTTGGCGTTAAGCCTTGTATTATTTTTGCTGATGTTGAATTTTGCTGTAGACTTTGAGCGTTGCGTCTTGAGATCTTTTTTAAGAGTGGCTACGTAAAGCCTGGCGCCCGACATACCCATTTAAGAGTTTTTCTTTAAGGATTAAGACCTCGTAAGTGCAGTACCGAAGGTAGGTGTTGATTTTATTTAATTAAATAAAGTAACAGTCTCACAAACATCTGGCAGGAATTTTACCGCCAAGGTTCGACAGTTCGCGCGTAAACTCCGGATCCGTTATGACATACTTAACACATACTATCTGACGCTAAGAGAAGTCTAGAGCGGAGAGAGAGGTGAGTCAGAGAAAATAAGAGAAAAATAGTGTGTGTATGTCTGTATGTCTGTATTTCTGCCCGTTGAATTTGTTTTTGTTTTATTCTTAGAAATTTTTGTCAAATGATGAAAATTAGAAAAGTTATATACTTTTGAAAATTTTCAAAATGTTCAGAAAAATAGAAAAAAAATATTTTTATGATGGATTAGAAATTTAATTTAAATTTTTTACTAGATATCAAATATATTTAGAAATTATCTTAGCTAAATTTTTCGACTAGAGAAAAATTCAAAAAGTTAGCATTTTTCCAAAATTTGAAAAACATTTTTTTATAAGCTTTAGACATTTTTGTCCAATTTTCTAGTAAAAGACGACTTGCAAGTTATCCTTATGACATTTTTAAATTCGATAAAAATTCAATAAGTTACGCTTTTCAAAATGTTGAAAACTTTTAAAAAAAGGAACAAATTTTTTAAATAGGTTATTAATTATCGAGCACAAAGCGCGAGTTGCGTAATGAGAATGTATTCGTCAAAGCCATGAGTAATTTTAATCCGATAGCCACTAACTGATTACGCATATATTGGATAGGTTTTTCAAATATGGATCAATTTTTTCGTACGACGAACCGTTTGCAATGTAGAGCGTTATAAAAAAATGATTTTTTTTTAAATTGCCATATTTGCACAGTGTTACTGCAGAATCTATTGCTCAGGAAAATTAAAAAATTTTACACTGTCTATATCGAGGATAGATCCCTGAAAGGGAAAAAGAAATCTTCCGATCAAATAAAAAATTCTACCCTTAAACTGTTGTGAATTAGTTGCTATTTTTAAGAGGAAACAGTTTAGACTCTTCATTTATGAATTAGCAATTATCCCGATCAACCAGTTTCATAATATTACTTTAAATTGTTTCGAAAGCATTGTCTAGCATTATTTAGATTATTTTTGTTCGTAATTTCTTTTGCTACATTGTTTATAACAATTTATATAAATAATGACCCTGAAATACCAGAAATGACTTAATTTTTTTATTAATCCTTGACACACAATTAAACTTTTCACTCTCGTGATATTTGCCCGTACGAGGAGCCATTATTCTTGCATAGCCCTATAAACAATGTATTTTTTATACATATGCTCTCCCCAAAAAGCCACAATATTCAATTTTTTAGCGATTACCATTTGTTATATCCTTAATTTTACCCCAAAGAATTTAATTATCTAGGGCAGAGTTTCGATATCTGACCCTTATTGTTTATAACAACTTCTATTAACAAAAGCGCTCAATTAAAAAAATGGATTTTCTCTTAATTTTTTATTAATCTATGGCACAAATTTTTTTAAACATACCTACCCCTCAAAGCCACAATTTTCAAGTTATTAGCGATTAACTTTTTTTATATCCTTCATTTTACCATAAACAATATAATTATCTTGGGTAGCATAATTGCATTCTTTATGGTATAATTAAGGATTTAAAATAGGTAATCGCTAGTAACTTAGAAATTATAGCGTTGTTATGTTTATGAAAGAATACATTCCTAATAAGGCCATAAGTAAATAATGGCTGGTCTACGAAAAATTATCATGGGAGTGAAATTTTTTATTTTTTGCCATCGAATAATAAGAAATTTAAGAAAAAATCGATTTTCATAATTGAGCATTTTTGCTTATAACAATAGTTATAAATAATAAGGGTCAGATATAGAAAATGCTACCTATGATAATTGCGTTCTTTACGGTAAAATGAAGGATTTAAAAAAGGTAATCGCTAATAACTTGAAAAATGTGACTTTTGGGGGTGGGTATATTTATAAATAATACATTGTTTATAAGGTTATAAATTCTAACGGGATGTTCTGGCCAAAAGGGCAGTTCTAAAAAAAATGGTCAGGTCTAAAACTTGATAATGGGCAGGGCAAAAATACATTTTAAAAGTTGATAGAGGGAGGAAAGAAAGAAAAATTGGCACACAGGAAGAGAAAGAGAACTTAAAAATCAAGGACAAGGAACAGTGCGCCAGTGCACTACAAACACAAATAAGTATGTTAATAGTTTTGACACCATGCGCAGAAAAATCGGATTTTCAAATTCTTTTTTTTTTTAGTTTTCGTATAATACGGATTCGGTCAGTTCTAACTGAGGCTTAAAATATGCTCTGGTAGTTGTAGCACTTTAGAAATCGCACCGGTTGTGCTTCAAATAATCTAGTCTTCATATTCGGGTAAAACACGTGACCCCTCTCTCAAATATACAACCTGGCAACCATGAACGTCAGACCTCGCTTCTAGTGCTACTGATATAATTTTAACTAAAACTACAACTTACTAACATTTGACCATCCTGTCAAAGCTTGTTGCCCAAGCTAATACGTTTATTTAATGCAAGTGTTGATTAACCTAATATAAATTCGTTTAGATATACTTGAAACAAAATTTACATATATTTAAATATATACTTTAAATATTTGATTTTACATTGTGTCAACTGCAGTCACATGATCATTGAATTTTGCCATTTATTCATTATTGCTCGTCATCGAGTTCTGTATCTCTCTGGCCTCTGTTGGAGAACATACAACTTTAAGGTGACTGTCACCTACTACATCAGCATCATTCGCGTTTTATAATTCAGCTTCTGACTCAATAAACGACTTTATTTCATTTTCGGATCCACTGCTATCACTTTCTTCGTTTCCTCGCCAAATTTTCGTTTCACTCACGTGAGCTGTTGTCACTATTTTTGATTTTCCTTTCGCTAAAAGGGATTGTACCCTATACGTATCGGAGGGCAAAAATTCTGTAACTACTAATGGACCTTCATTCCGCATTTATAATTTAGTCGATTCGCATGTCGCAATTTTACCTGTATTTACAACAGCGATGTCACCAACACCAAATTTTAACGTTTCTCAGCCTATTTTTGTTATATATAAGCATTGCCTTTAGCTGTTCCAATTCTTCGGGTATACAATAATTCTCAAATCGTTCTTATAGCTGTCGAGCAAGTTCTTCATTGGATTTAGGTGAATAACCGTACAAAAGCTCGAAAGGTGTTCTACTTGTTGTTTTACAAACTGCGGTATATAAATCACGTTCCAATCCCATTATATTGCCATTCCAACTTTTACCTTCAACATCAGTGGGACTTACTTGTAGAGCTGGCAAAATTGTCTGGTTTAATCGCTCTACTTGTCCATTTGCTTGCGCGTGTCTACTTGAGTTATAAGTTAGCCTAATTCCATGCTGATTAAAGAAGTGTTTACAATTATTCGATGTAAAGCTCGCTCCTTTGTCGGTTATAAATCTTTCAGGTGCTCCGAAGCGTTGTACAAACTTTTTAATTTATCGAATAGTGGAACTTGTGGTAGTGTCTCGAACGGCATAAAGCTGACAAAATTTAATTAGATTGCAAATTGCCGCTAAAATATACTTATTTTCTCGGTTTGTCGAGACAAATGGTCCAAGGTAGTCTGAATAAACTGTAGCGAACGGTCTTCCCTCAGTAGGAATTGGATCGAGTACTCCGGCTGGATGTCCTGGCTTATGTTTCGTAAACAGGCACTCAGCACAAGAAGCTCTATTTTTTCGTACATAACTTCGCATTTTCAAGGATTAATAATGTTCCTGGATTCTTGCTACGATTCTGTCAACTCCAAAGTGACTGGTTGAATCATGATTTTTGATTACTAACGCTTTTTTCATTGCTCGAGGAACCACGTACAATTTATTTCCTCTATCATACTTCTTATATAGTAAACCATCTCGCAATACAAAATCTTTTACTTCTCCTTTTTTTCTACGCGTTCTCAATGACTGGGCCTTCTCTCAAATTTCGATTTTCCGAACTAATGATTCATCCCTAAGCTAGTATATCAATATTGCATCTTTGCTTACCATTACATTTAAAATATACGCATCGTCGATAACTTCAGCTGTCTCTTCTATCGTAGCTCGTGGAAAAGCATCGACATTCCGCATTCTGTCACAATCTAATGATTCTTCGTTTTATAAGTGATTATATGAACGAAAGCCTGACAATCGGTAATCCCGTTGAAAGGAATTCCAGTCAAAAATGGTCACAAACTTTCCATTGCCCAAATTATCGCCATTAACTCCAGTTTAAGGAATAGTAACATTTTTCTTCATCTGCCGTTCGCCTGCTAATAAAATATACTAATCTAAGAACTTTTTCTTCGTCTTCCTGAAAAGAATGACACCTAGTCCTATCCAACTGGTAACGGTGTGCAGTTCGGTACGCGTTGATTTCGGATTATAATAGGCTAAATCTGAGGACGCCCCTATCATTGATTTAATTTCCTGGAATGCCTTATCTTGTTGTCCCTGATATTTAAATTTTGCATCCTTTTCAAACAATGCAATTATTGGAGCACAAAGGCTTGCAAACCTGGGTACAAATCTGCGTAACAAACTCGCGAGACCGTGGATACTACGCAAATCTGACACATGTTTCGGAGTTGGCAATACTAAAATTCCACGGACTTCCTTATCACCTGGACTCATTCCTCCGTGCCCAATCTAGTATCCAAGATAATCAATACTTTCTAACCCAAATCAAAATTTCCTAATATTCAAGGTTAAACCCGCACTTTCTGAAAGGCTCAACATTTTTTTGAGCTTTTGTATAAGCTCTTCTTAAAATCGCGCGTGTGCTAAAATATCATCGAAGTAATTCAAAGCCAAACTGTTTCCATAGGGACCAAAAATTATTTTAATTAATTTCGCGAAATAAAACGGGACATTCATCAGCCCAAAGATAGCCCTTGCGAATTGGCCAGTTTCACCTTGGGCGATAAAGGCTTTTTTTCCTTTGCTTGTTCTGTCAGGGAAATCTGTTGATAAACCTGAGCCAGATCCAGAACTGCAAATATCGTGGCTCCTTGTATAGCTAAGAAGCTGTCATCAAGATTAGGGAGTGGAAAGTGCATGCGTACTGTGTTTTTTTTTAACTTTCGATAATAAAATGCAAGTATATTACGACCATCAGATTTTTATACTAGAAGGGAGGGACTAGGTTAAGGCGAGTTAGTCTCAGTTATTAGTTTTGCCTGTTTTTTTTTGCTTTTTTGAATCTTCTCACGTTTTCATTAATTGCTATCGTCGTATTCAAAATCCATCCAGTTTAACTTGAACAAAGCTAATAGAAGCTCGTGGCAATGTAGCGGTTTTTTGACACTTGAGGAAATTTTTGGTTTGAATTTTTCTGTCCTAACTGTGAGAATACCTGAAACGGGAAATGATTTCGTGTCACAAAGCTAAACTGATCATCGTAACAACAGTATGCAAGTTTTGTTTAATCTGTAAAATTCCTACCTGCAATAACATCATAACACTGAGCATCGTCCTTGACAATTCGAAAAAGTATGCCATTTTCTTCACACTCGTCTACAATTAAATTTTCAGATATAACTCCCACTGAAGTTACTACGCCTCCTCCAAAACCTTCAATCTCGTTAGACATTCTAATGATATTAAAACCGTGTTTGATAACCACTGATTCTTTAATTAGACAATCCAAACCTTCTCGGATCTATACACGCATCAATTTCGACATTGCCGACTTTAATTTTCTTTTCATACTTTCGGTTCGTATTTTCTGTGCAATCTCAGCCAATTAATTTTATCTCTGCTTCTAGTAATTTTCGCGGCTTTGAACAATTTTGAGATATATGCCCGGTTTCATTGCAATTATAACATTTTATTTCAGGCTGAACAGAACAATCGCGCGCTATATGGCCTTCTTTTATACAACGAAAACATTCACGTGAGTCACTCGCTCTTAACTCGTTCGGTGCTTTGTTTCCATTTTTATTAAGCTGTGTTATCTCCGATATAGACTTCATCGATGCCGTTGTACTTCGCTGATTCTTCACTTTGAGATGATCTCCGACGCTCTTCCCTTGATCTCGTCGACTCGCTTATATCCGCTGTCGCCTGGCGTTTTCGATTGATTCCAGCTCCAAAATACTCTTCAATTATCATTATCGCCGTACTCAGCTCTCTGAACCATAGTCCAATTGCAATCTGCTTCTTCGTCTTTTCCAATCCAAAGATCAGTGATTTGCCTAGACGTCGCTTTGAGAAACAATATTCAGCAGTGTTTTCATTAGGCTCCTAACATCTTAGCTACATCTCTTGAAACTTGTCGGTCAGTGATTTATCAACCAGAAATGCATTGCTGAAAGCCTTCCGAAATGAAATGAAATGAAAGTTAAATTATTTTACTGTAAACAATCCTTTTATTCAAATGATAAAACAAATACACAATCACAAAATATGAGAAGGTATTAACAAAATACAAGATATAACAACCAAACAATGTAAAAATAAATTAGTAATTTAAAAATTAATTATTTAACAAAAGGTTCTTTTTTTAATTTCGAATCCTGAAATTATTGGAGGCTGCAGATTTACCAATACACAGGCGATATGCAATGCGTCGTTACTACTTGAAAAAAGTTTTGTGGCATAAATTGCAAAATTTCATATGTGCTCAATCGTTACATTAACCTACGT